>QJPP01005532.1:0-14535 GCA_003996215.1 Jaltomata sinuosa
TGCCGATATATTTTATTTACCCTTGTGGTCATGTGAGGCCTTGTTGACTCTGGAACATAGAAGGTGGGATTTTGGGAATGTCCGCGAGTCCCGGGCATAGAATTATCTTTCTAGGCTGGTTATGCTTGCTGAGTAGCTGTGGGCCTGTGCAGGGTCGATAGGTTGATGTGGGCCTGTGCAGGGTCGATAGTTTGATTGTGAGCTGCGGGGCAGCTATTGTGTGTGATCATACCATTTCCATGCATATAAAGAGGTTTTATCCATGTTTTACTGTGGTTTTGGCTTCGGGCCTACTGGCACTGTTTTCTAAACCTCGTTTTTGATGGAAATGATTTGGAAATGGTTGATTTCACTTGTGGAGATTTTTGGGCAAGAAAGTAAAATTATGTTTAAAATCATCAGTTTTACGACTATCGCTAGACTCGGCAGGGCCGGAGTGCTGGTTGAGTTTTCTTACTACTTGAGATGATTTTTAGCCTCGGTTGGACCGAGCACCTGAGATGACTTTCTTACTGTTTAGACCCGGCGACGCCCGGGCACCCTTGGAGGGGTTTTTGAGATATTTTTCTACTATTTTTAGTCCTGGACAGGGTCTGGGCATGCATATTCGAGACTGGGTCTCTATCTTGATATCGAGACTGGGTCTCTATCTTGATACATGTTTTGATACTGAGTTTTAGTATGGGGTCTGGGACCTCCATGTACCTTGCCATCCGGGCTAGGGGCTACGGGCTGCGTGTGCCGGAGGAGGGGTATACGGTGGAGTAGAGGTATACGGGCAGAGTCCTTCCATGGAACCTACCTGCTGGGCCGGATCGGCGCCGGAGGAGCTACATACAGAGATACTATGGCACTTGAGATCTTCATGCATCATATCATTCATGGTTCGAGGTTCCACCCTTGTTTGCTGTTTGCTGATTGTACGCTCCGGTAGTATGGGATGCCGGAGGGTTTGTTTTCACTTGTTTGTATTCCTCGGTTGTATGGGCGGCCGGGGGACTGTAGGTAGACTTTTGCTTTTTACTTATAGCATCGTTCTCTATTATGGGAAGTATGAGATTGGTATGATTAGTTGAGTTTGATTCATGTCTCTGAGCATGCCTATTATTACTCTTTCTCTCTTCTTCTTACACTTGAGGTTACCGGTATACCGTCCATTTCGTAAACCTATTTTGTATACACTGTTGTTGCAAGGACCCCAGGTGCGTTGTTTCTTACTTTCACCTGTGCCTTTGGTGTGTATATTCTGCTTACTAGCCTCACTGTGGTTCTGTTGATTTCCCTCTGGGCTAGTTCTTGTGTACCTTTCGTTGATTTCTGTGACTACTTGCTTCTATTCTGTCTATTACTGCGCTTTTATCTTATATGTGCCCAGTCGGCCTATGATACCTACTGGGTACCTTATGCCTTCGCATTTGGTGCTCACCCCTACCCCCTGCATCTTTGGGTGCAGATCCTAGCGTGGGCTATCGCCGTTAGACCGCTGTGATTCGTGCTTGGAGATCTGTTGAAGACTACTTCAGGCTGAGGGTGAGCTCTTGGCGATCGGAGCTTAGCTTTAGTTTATCTTTTGCTTCATGTACTCTATTACCATTCAGAGACATCTGTATATATAGTTTTGGGTTATTTGTACTCCATGTATGTAGTTTGGCTCGGTACTATGATACCAGGTCTTGGGGTTTGGTTTAGTTTCCGCATATGTATATATTTATATCCCTGTTATCTATTTTATTCGTCTTGTTCCCTTACTTGTTAGATAGTAGCCCATTACTAACTGTTCTGGGCTACGGGGATTGGTTCACCTATCGGGGGTTGTAGGTGCCATCATGACCGAGAAATTGGGTCGTGACAGGAGTTTCCCAACGTCTCCTTCTAGCTCCGGACGTTTTTAGTCTTCCTGGGGACTGCTATCTTTAGCCTTAGACTTCAGATTAACTTCATTAGTCTTTAGCTTTTTTATCTCTTCATCCATACTATCCACTTTAGTACAAAGTGTAGTAATGGCTTCGAGTATCTTATTCATTGTATTATCTTCTGGCTCAGTTTGGATACCTTTGTCTTGATAGATAGTCTGCAATAACATTTTTGTCAGTCCTTATTACCTCAATTGTAAATGTAAAATTTTGTATATTTAATACAAGCCTTCTTATTTCCTTCGTTGTCACCGAGTCTGGTATTTTTTGCGTTATCCACCACTTTACTTGCGTATTATCTGTTCTTACAATAAATTTATTATAAACAATATATGGCTCAAATGCTAACAAACATTTATATAATCCAAATAGTTCTTTTCTATTTATTTCCCATTTTAATTGTGGTTCCGTGTATGATCCCGAATAATATCTACAGACTACAATGATGTTCGATTTCTTCATTATCATATCTATATTTGAGAATTCCTCCATAACTGTGATCACTAGAATCAGTTTCTACTATGTATGTGAATTGCCTTTTTTCATTTGGAAAATATAGTTTTGGTAGTTTTTTACACAAAGTTTTAATCTTTTTTATATGCATTTTATCTTTTTCGTCAAAATGGTATTCTACATCTTTCTTTAATTTTTTCTGCAGTGGTTTTAAGTTTTCTGCTAATTTAGGGATATATTCTCTTACTTGGTTAACTAATCCTAAAAATGATTGTAGCTTCTTTTTTGTGTCAAGTGTCTCATTTAAATTAATTATTTTCTGTACTATATGCGTTTGCATTTTTATTCCATTTTTATCTATTTGTATACCTAAGAATTCTATTTGATTTTTCATTATTTCTGCCTTCTTTTTACTTAAACTAATTCCTGACATTTCTATGATGTGTATAAATTTTTCTAGTAATTTTATATGTTCTTCCTCTGTCCTGGAATATAATAGTATATCATCTATATATATTATGCAATTTTCTAATTGGTTGAAGTAACTGTCCATAAAATGTTGGTATCTACCTGGTGCATTTTTATATCCAAAGGGTAATACATTCCATTCGTAAAATCCTTGTGGTACTGTAAATGCTGTTAGTTTCTTAGATTCATCTTCTAGTTTTAAATGGTAAAATCCTGATTTACAGTCAAATTTACTAAAATAGTTATATCCTTGTATTTGTCTAATTTTTAGTATTTTATTTGGTATTGGATAATTATATGTTTTTGTTTTTGCATTTAAATTTCTATAATCTATAACCATTCTGCTTTTTCCTCGTTTTTGTTCACTATGTTTATTAACTATAAATGATGGACTAGTGTGTTTGCTGTTACTTTCTTGTATATATTTATTGTCCAATAATTCTTGTATATGCATTTTAAATTCTGTTAGGTCCGTAAAATTATATTTTAAAGGTTTTTGCATTATTATACTATTTTCATCTATTAGTTCAATTTTTATTTTTGTTTTATGTTTTTCTCATCCTTGTAAGGGGTTGTCATTATATAGTAGTTCTAATTTATCTTGGAGTAGTTTTATCTTATTTATAGAAAATATGATTATTTCTATTTTATGGTTGCTTGGTGTTATATTTTCTAGTTTTTGGGTAATTTTCTCACTTCCTTTGATCCATGGTGTTGTTTTTCTTAATTTATTATTTACTCTTTTTGCTCCTACTCTTTGTCCACATGGGGTAATAAACCACCAATGTGTCTTTGTTATAGTATGTGGAAATAATTTATCTAAGAATGACATTCCTAGTAATATATATTTATTTGTAAATTCATAACTATATATTTCTCCTATGGTTAGTATTTTATCCCATATTTGTATTTTTAGATTCCCTGCTTTATGTGTTATCATACTTCCTTCATTGTTAAATCCCGTTACTACTAAGGGTGTTTTCAATTCTTCCCATTTATCTTCTGGTAGACAATTATGTTTACACATGTTAGCTTCTGCTCCTGTATCCATCATAGGTGTATAATATCTATTATAGTATCCTTCTACTATTATCTTGGCAAGTATATATATTTTTGTCATTTATTATGTTAATTTATTATTTTATCATATTAAGGTTCTTTTGATTACTACCTTTTTATTTTCATAACTTATTGTTAATTGCTTATCTTCTAGGTTATATGGTTTAACTTTTTCTAACCACTTTGCTCCTAGCGTGATATTTTTATCTCCTTGATATATTTTGAAATTTATTAATATTGGTATTCCTCCAATAATTAATTCTTTTTCGGTTGTTTCTTCAATTTTTCTTAATGCTTTTGGTAATTCCGAATTTTGTTGTTCATTTGTTATTATTTCTTTTTCTGGTATTAATTCTCTTGCAATATAATTTTCTTGTTGTCCTGTATTTATTAATATTAAATATTTCCTTTGGTCCATTAATCCTGTTATGTAGTAATGATATGGTTTTATTTCTTCTATTAATTTTGGTGGAGTTACATAATTTATCCTTCTTGATGTACTCATTCTTGATGATGTTTCTGGTATTTCATTACCTGTTCGTTTTGACGTTTCTATTCTTTCTTTTACTATTTCTAAGTCTTCGTCGATGTCCATTTCTGCATAACTATAATCATTATTATCTATAACTGATACTATTCTTTCAAACGGATTTTCTATTTTAATTCTATTTATTTTATTTCTAGCTGTTATTTTATGTTTTGTTGTAAGGATGTATAAGTTTTTACATCTTGCCGTAAATATCTTACTTCCTGGTGCTAGTTCTATTCCCGACATTTTCCAGTATAAAACTAATGATCTATCTATATTTTTTTCATCTATTGCTACTGAATAATTTGCACTTATTATGAATTTAAATTTTTGGTATATTAGATTACCTTTTACTGCACTTATTACACTTTTTTCTATAGGTTGTATAATTCTATCATCCGCTAAGTATATTTCTATAGGGGTATCTATTCCTTCTCTAAAACATGCTTTTATTAGTATTTCTGTTCCTCCTAAATGTACGTATTTTATTGGATTTTTTTCTTTTATATCTTGTATTTCTTTGTTTAGTACTTTTTTATTCAAGATTGGTATTCTAGCTTTACCTTTAATGTATTTACAATCTATTATATGTTCTCTTTGCCTTATTACATAATATTCTTCTTTTTGTCTTTTAAACCAATTTTTTATTGTTGGTACCTCTAATATTTTATCTATGCTTAGATCTAATTCTTTTCCCTTTATTTGTTCAAATATATTGGTGTCAAATATTATTTTTTGTTCTGAGGATTGTTCATCTTGGTGTTCTTCTTGTTGTATTATCCTTATATCTTTCTCAGTCATAATTTTCTTCTTCCGATTCTTCTATATTATTATTTATATCGTTTTCTTTCGTTTTCTGATAATTCATTTTCTGACAATTCATATATACTGTCTTCACTCCCTAATTCATAATCTATATATTCTATTTGTGTATATTTATCATCTCCTATTATTATTTCAGTAATTTGTTTTTTCTTTGGATTTTTTGGTAATTTGCAATCTTTAGCTAAGTGTCCTAGTTTTCCACAATTGTAACAAGTACATTCCGTTAATTTTTTCTTTGTTTTATATGGTTTTTTATATTTGTAATTTTTTACATAATATCTTCTTCTTGGTTTTTTATACTTATATTTTGATTTATATGGTTTATATTTACTACTATATCTTTTTATTTTCTTATGTTTTTTATAATATTTATCTGTGCATCCGAATTGGGGTGCTGTTCTATCTTTACAATATGCTAAATTTCTTACTAATATTTTATCCATTTTAATATTTTCTTTGTATTTTTCACATAATTCCATAAACCAATTTTGTAAAAATTTTATTCGAGCTCCTAGGGTATCTACTAATTCTGCTTCATTCCAATTTTTTATTATTTTTGAACTAAAAGGTTCTGGTAATTTAGTAAAATATAATTTTCTTATTTATTTACTTTCATCTGGATTATATGTTCCTTTGTAATAATGGTCTTTAAATGCACAAGTATATTCATCTAGATAGCACATATTACATATTGCTAATTTTGACATTAAATTTCTGTTTATAATTTTTTCTTTATTTTGTTCTTCTATTTCCGTCGTCATACTACCAAATTCATTTCTTATTGCTATTTCATATTTAAATAATATTTCCGTAGCTGTTGTGGCATCTGTTCCATCGTATTTTTTATCACTTCTTAATGTTTCTAGACTTTCGTTTGTTAAATTTTGTAACCATAATTTTACCGTTCCTATGAGTGTTCTTTCTATATATCCTGGTGTTTCAGCTATCGATATTTTATTGTCTATTAATTGTTTTGAGATATATCCTGTCCATAATTGAATTGTTTTATTTATATCTACTATACAATCTAGATCTAAAAAGTTATTTTGTTCAGTTATCTGCCTTGGTGTCCATTTCTTATTCGGCCTTTTTTCCCATAACGTTTTATTTTTATCATATGAATTATAGTCTGCCCTATAGTAGCTTGGTTTTAATTGCTTTGGATTCTTTACTCCTGATGTACTTGGTTTATCATCAGTGCTCATATCTCCTGTATTTATTTCTGGATTTATTTTTGCTTTTTCCGTTTTTTCTATTAGTTCGGTATATGTTTCACTTGTTTCCGAATAGTTTTCTCCTAGATTATTATCATTATCACTTTCTTCACTTATTTCGTCTATGCTTATTTTTGGTAGATTGTCTTGTTCTTCTTCTAATTGTAATTTAAATTTTTCTATTTCATTTGTCAGTTTTAACTCTTGTTCCTCTTCTCTACGTTTTTCTTTTTCTTTTTGCTTACTTGCATATAATTGTTTTAGCACTTCTAATTCTTTTTCTAGTTCTATTATTTTAGTGTTTTTTACTTCTTCTATTCGTTGTATTTTTTCTTTTGTTTGTTGTTGTATTTTTTCAATTTCTCGTTTCCTATCTATTTCTTCATTTTCTTTTGTTATTCTAACCATTGCGGTTAATTTATCTTCTAATTTTACCGTTTCTTTTTCTAACATTAAATTTAGATTATCTCCTATTTTTTTATATCTTCTTCCTAAATTAGAAAATACTATTGTTATCTTTAATCCTTCCGGATTTACATATGTTTTTTCTTCTAATGCGAATTCTTCTTTATTCATTTATAAATTATGTTGGTATTTATATTCTAGACTGTCTATTTGTAATTGTAATTCTAATATAACTCTTCTTTGTGCTAATAGGGATTTATGGCAAACTCCTGCAAATATATTAGCGTTTAGTCTATTTTGTCTATGTTTTAATTCTTGTCTTTTTTCTGTAATCATTTCTTTAAGCTTTTGTCTGTGTTTGTTATTGTTATTAGTCATTGTTTCTTTAAGTATTTAATGTATTTATATTCTATTTTAGATATGGTATTAATTAATTTGTTCAATTTGTTATTATCAGTTTTTGTAATACTGAGTTGTTTATATTCCGGGTATAGTCTTTTTAATTTTCTTCTTAATTTTCTTATCTTCTTACTAATAACTCCTATATGCTCTGATACCATTTTTGGAGTACCAGTGCGCGGTATGTGTGCGGAAGTGTTTTTATTCATTATTTTTAATTGAGTCTATATCTGGATATATATCTGATTCGTATGGCCAAAAATCTTCTGTAGAATTAATGATTTTATCAAGTATAATTTGTTGTAAATCTCTGTTAAGATTAACTGTTTTAATGATAGTGATTAATATTTTATCTTTAAAGAATATTTGGTATTTTGAGGGGTTACTTATTATTTTTAAGTCGTGGGTAGATTCATCCATTTTCGTAGCTGAGTCCATTATTTGTTGTTATTTTTATGTGAGAAAGTTGCTTCGTATAATTGTTTTTCTTTTATATGTGATTCTTGAAGGTTTATTATATTATTTTTTATATATTTTAAAAATTTAGTATCTCCTGTTTCTAAATAAATATCTAAATTTTGTTTTATTAGGTATATTTGGAAATCTATTAGTTCTTTGGTGTGCCTCCAATTTTCAAATGATTCTGTATTCATATTTTGATTAAATGCTTTTATTGATCCGAATATAAATCTAGTTCGTATAAATCTAAGTTATCTATATCATCTGGTATAATTAATTCTGTCCATCTTTGTTCCATTATTTCTATTATCTCAAAAGTAACTAAAATATCATAAATTTTTCTCCTAATTAAGTTGTTTAAGGATATATAATATGAGTATTTTATAATTATTATCATCATTTATTAGGTACGTATTATTGCTCATTAAATCGATTTTTATTCTTGTCATGTTTTTTACTAAACATATTCCCTCTAATCTCTTTGTTTATCATAAAGTTTATCATCTTTTAATGAGTTATTTTGAACAATCTCTTCTAGCCACTACCATGCTTTTCTTGCTTCAATCGTTTACCCTAACAGCGCCTCAACTTTGTCTACTCCCCTAAACGGCCTCCTTGCCTACCGGTTTTGACCTTAGGATGGCATAGTCTGGGCTTAACTACTCTCAGCAATATTTAGCCATGGCAAGCCTTCTTAAGATGTTCTTTATAACATTACTAAAATATGATAAACAATTATGATATAAAAGAGATTATAAGGAATATAAAAGTTTAGCTATACATGACTATGAATAAGTATACCTGATTTTTTAGCTCGTCTAGATGCTCCATAGCTTTCTTGAAAGATATATTTTATTTATGTATATGGAAGGTTTACAAGTGAGGATTTGAGAGGTGAAGGATTTTTTCTCTGATTCTTTTTTCTTCTGATTGCTCCTCTCCTATCCTACATCCTCTTACCTCCTTATATAGAAGGAAAAACGACTCTTACTATTTACAAATGACTCTTACTATTCACAAATGACCTTTAATAAACGACCTTTACTGTTCATGAATGACTCTTACTATTTAATTTACGACTTTTTATAATAAAACAAAAATTATACTATTCCTATTTTTACATATGTCCCTTATTTTATGACTTTTTTACAATATGGTACAAAAACTTTAAATAACTGACAGTGACATTGACAATGACATCTATCTAATCCTATCTATGGTAGACAAAACGTGGCATTATTTCTCTTTGACTTTCTTTCTTTCTTTCACATATCTGTTCCTTCACTATTTCTTTTTTGTCGTCTTTTTCTCTTTTCCACATATCTTCATTCCAGCTGTACATCTGGTATCTCTATCATATCTCCTCCATTGCATTTTGAACAACGATGATCTGGATATTTATGACTAATTATCTTGCAGTATCTTGTTAATAGATTTTGAGAAATAAATTCATTCTTCAATGCTCTTGTCGTCGGTTTCTCTTCTGGTTTAAGTAATGATAATATCCATTGTTGGACTTCTTCCATATCTGCTTCTCTTACACTTCTTGAATTTGAATAAATCATTAATTGTTCTCTGGCTGCTATATGCTCGAAAAATGGTATCAGAGCATATAGGAGTTATTAGTAAGAAAATAAGAAAATTAAGAAGAAAATTAAAAAGACTATACCCGGAATATAAACAACTCAGTATTACAAAAACTATAACAAATTGAACAAATTAATTAATACCATATCTAAAATAGAATATAAATACATTAAATACTTAAAGAAACAATGACTAATAACAATAACAAACACAGACAAAAGCTTAATGAAATGATTATAGAAAAAAGACAAGAATTAAAACATAGACAAAATAGACTAAACGCTAATATATTTGCAGGAGTTTGCCAAAAATCCCTATTAGCACAAAGAAGAGTTATATTAGAATTACAATTACAAATAGACAGTCTAGAATATAAATACCAACATAATTTATAAATGAATAAAGAAGAATTCGCATTAGAAGAAAAAACATATGTAAATCCGGAAGGATTAAAGATAACAATAGTGTTTTCTAATTTAGGAAGAAGATATAAAAAAATAGGAGATAATCTAAATTTAATGTTAGAAAAAGAAACGGTAAAATTAGAAGATAAATTAACCGTAATGGTTAGAATAACAAAAGAAAATGAAGAAATAGATAGGAAACAAGAAATTGAAAAAATACAACAACAAACAAAAGAAAAAATACAACGAATAGAAGAAGTAAAAAATACTAAAATAATAGAACTAGAAAAAGAATTAGAAGTGCTAAAACAATTATATGCAAGTAAGGAAAAAGAAAAAGAAAAACGTAGAGAAGAGGAACAAGAGTTAAAATTGACAAATGAAATAGAAAAATTTAAATTACAATTAGAAGAAGAACAAGACAATCTACCAAAAATAAGCATAGACGAAATAAGTGAAGAAAGTGATAATGATAATGATCTAGGAGAAAACTATTCAGAAACAAGTGAAACATATACCAAACTAATAGAAAAAATGGAAAAAGCAAAAATAAATCCAGAAATAAATACAGGAGATATGAGCACTGATGATAAACCAAGTACATCAGGAGTAAAGAATCCAAAGCAATTAAATCCAAGCTACTATAGGACAGACTATAATTCATATGATAAAAATAAAACGTTATGGGAAAAAAGGCCGAATAAGAAATGGACACCAAGGCAGATAACTGAACAAAATAATTTTTTAGATCTAGATTGTATAGTAGATATAAATAAAATAATTCAATTATGGACAGGATATATCTCAAAATAATTAATAGACAATAAAATATCGATAGCTGAAACACCAGGATATATAGAAAGAATACTCATAGGAACGGTAAAATTATGGTTACAAAATTTAACAAACGAAAGTCTAGAAACATTAAGAAGTGATAAAAAATACGATGGAACAGATGCCACAACAGCTACGGAAATATTATTTAAATATGAAATAGCAATAAGAAATGAATTTAGTAGTATGACGACGAAAATAGAAGAACAAAATAAAGAAAAAATTATAAACAGAAATTTAATGTCAAAATTAACAATATGTAATATGTGCTATCTAGATGAATATACTTGTGCATTTAAAGACTATTATTACAAAGGAACATATAATCCAGATGAAAGTAAAAAAATAAGAAAATTATATTTTACTAAATTACCAGAACCTTTTAGTTCAAAAATAATAAAAAATTGGAATGAAGCAGAATTAGTAGATACTCTAGGAGCTCGAATAAAATTTTACAAAATTGGTTTATGGAATTATGTGAAAAATACAAAGAAAATATTAAAATGAATAAAATATTAGTAAGAAATTTAGTATGTTGTAAAGATAGAACAGCACCCCAATTCGGATGCACAGATAAATATTATAAAAAACATAAGAAAATAAAAAGATATAGTAGTAAATATAAACCATATAAATCAAAATATAAGTATAAAAAACCAAGAAAAAGATATTATGTAAAAAATTACAAATATAAAAACCATATAAAACAAAGAAAAAATTAATAGAATGTACTTGTTACAATTGTGGAAAACTAGGACACTTAGCTAGAGATTGCAAATTACCAAAAAATCCAAAGAAAAAATAAATTACCGAAATAATAATAGGAGATGATAAATATACACAAATAGAATATATAGATTATGAATTAGGGAGTGAAGACAGTATATATGAATTGTCAGAAAATGAATTATCAGAAAATGAAAGCGAAAACGATATAAATAATAATATAGAAGAATCGGAAGAAGAAAATTATGACTGAGAAAGATATAAGGATAATACAACAAGAAGAACACCAAGATGAACAATCCTCAAAACAAAAAATAATATTTGACACCAATATATTTGAACAAATAAAGGGAAAAGAATTAGATCTAAACATAGATAAAATATTAGAGGTACCAACAATAAAAAATTGGTTTAAAAGACAAAAAGAAGAATATTATGTAATAAGCCAAAGAGAACATATAATAGATTGTAAATACATTAAAGGTAAAGCTAGAATACCAATCTTGAATAAAAAAGTACTAAACAAAGAAATACAAGATATAAAAGCAAAAAATTCAATAAAATACGTACATTTAGGAGGAACAGAAATACTAATAAAAGCATGTTTTAGAAAAGGAATAGATACCCCTATAGAAATATACTTAGCGGATGATAGAATTATACAACCTATAGAAAAAAGTGTAATAAGTGCAGTGAAAGATAATCTAATATACCAAAAATTTAAATTCATAATAAGTGCAAATTATTCAGTAGCAATAGATGATAAAAATATAGATAGATCATTAGTTTTATACTGGAAAATGTCGGGAATAGAACTAGCACCAGGAAGTAAAATATTTACGGCAAGATGTAAAAACTTATACATCCTTACAACAAAACATAAAATAACAGCTAGAAATAAAATAAATAGAATTAAAAAAGAAAATCCGTTTGAAAGAATAGTATCAGTTATAGATAATAATGATTATAGTTATGCAGAAATGGACATCGAAGAAGACTTAGAAATAGTAAAGGAAAGAATAGAAACGTCAAAACGAACAGGTAATGAAATACCAGAAACATCATCAAGAATGAGTACATCAAGAAGGATAAATTATGTAACTCCACCAAAATTAATAGAAGAAATAAAACCATATCATTACTACATAACAGGATTAATGGACCAAAAAAAATATTTAATATTAATAAATACAGGACAACAAGAAAATTATATTGCAAGAGAATTAATACCAGAAAAAGAAATAATAACAAATGAACAACAAAATTCGAAATTACCAAAAGCATTAAGACAAATTGAAGAAACAACCGAAAAAGAATTAATTATTGGAGGAATACCAATATTAATAAATTTCAAAATATATCAAGGAGATAAAAATATCACGCTAGGAGCAAAGTGGTTAGAAAAAGTTAAACCATATAACCTAGAAGATAAGCAATTAACAAAAAGTTATGAAAATAAAAAGGTAGCAATCAAAAGAACCTTAATATGATAAAATAATAAATTAACATAATAAATGACAAAAATATATATACTTGCCAAGATAATAGTAGAGGGATACTATAATAGATATTATACACCTATGATGGATACAGGAGCAGAAGCTAACATGTGTAAACATAATTGTCGACCAGAAGATAAATGGGAAGAATTGAAAACACCCTTAGTAGTAACAGGATTTAACAATGAAGGAAGTATGATAACACATAAAGCAAGGAATCTAAAAATACAAATATGGGATAAAATATTAACCATAGGAGAAATATATAGTTATGAATTTACAAATAAAGATATATTACTAGGAATGCCATTCTTAGATAAATTATTCCCACATACTATAACAAAGACACATTGGTGGTTTACTACCCCATGTGGACAAAGAGTAGGAGCAAAAGAGTAAATAATAAATTAAGAAAAACAACACCATGGATCAAAGGAAGTGAGAAAATTACCCAAAAACTAGAAAATATAACACCAAGCAACCATAAAATAGAAATAATCATATTTTCTATAAATAAGATAAAACTACTCCAAGATAAATTAGAACTACTATATAATGATAATCCCTTACAAGGATGGGAAACACATAAAACAAAAATAAAAATTGAACTAATAGATGAAAATAGTATAATAATGCAAAAACCTTTAAAATATAATTTTACGGACCTAACAGAATTTAAAATGCATATACAAGAATTATTGGACAATAAATATGTAATGACCCTTCCGGTCATTTCCACGTTTAAGTTTTGAAGTCAAGCAAATCGACAGAAGATATCGTAAGACCTTTAAGAAATTTCCTGAACTTTGGGTCAAATGTCTCAGGGCCTTTTCCCCCAATATATAAAGAGTTAGAGGTCCCCCAAAATACCAAATCGAAGGTCTACGAGTCTAGTTTCCAACGCACAAAACCTCACGTCCAAATGATCTCGGAGTAAAAAGTTATGACTGTTTTACCGCGGACTGTCTGGCAGAAAACGGGTTGCGAACCGGGTCGCGAACCGGGTCGGGTTAAACCCGATTTAAGCCTCAACTTTACGTTTTAAGACGCCATTTCAGTTCCGAAACAGTTATAAAAAATAAGGGAGGATCCCGAGAGAATTCTTGAGTATCGAAATCGTGCGTATTTGAAAGTATTTTATTTAAAAGTCGAAGGTGGTAGGAAAGTTATATTTATATATTATTACCTTTGGCATTATTTAACGAGATAGTAATTAGTTATTTAATAATTATTATTATAATATAGTAGGTTTTATTCGAAATAATTTTCTATGAATTACGGTATATTTAAAATATTATATTTATTTTACCACGAATTTATGCAATACCCGAGTATATACTTAACGGGACGGATTGGTTGCCACCTCCACTCCCACGTGGAAGTGGAGGGAGTTGACAACAACATGTGAGTGGGGTGGTGAGCTTTCCACATTAGGATTAGTGGCTGCCTAATGTACTTTTGGTTGGCAGTATCTATATATATGTATATTTTGCTCTTTAGCAAAAGGGATAGGCACTGTACACATATAGGAATATTACTACTGTACGTATCTTTATGGGTTGAAGTAATTGGGTGTGGAGAGATATTTGGATGCGATATTAAGAAAATCAATTATCTACGTCAAATTATTCAAGCCCAAATCCGATTCCGATTCCGATTTAGTTTTGGATTTTCTTGGAGTGGTTCGAGCTTGGACATCGTTGTTCTAGCAGCTTGTCGTCGGACGACAGGTAGGTTACGGTTTATTTTCCCAAACTCCGT
>QJPP01005533.1:0-21856 GCA_003996215.1 Jaltomata sinuosa
TTATTCTCCTCATTTGATCCCATGCACCCCCCAAACTTAGGCATTTACCTATGTTTTCTTTTGTTTCCCCCCAAACTTAGGCTTTTAGCCTATATTTCCATTTCAAGAAATCACGGAGGATGGGTGCCAACATAGAGGTTCCATAAAGGTCAAGGTGTTAAAAAGGTGGAATGGAGAACTCAAGAGGGGAAAGCAAGGCAAAAAAATGTCATGCGGTGGACTGCGCAGACCGCACAAGCAATTTTGCGTGTCGTACATCCAATTGCATACAAAAACAGATGGCCTGGAGAAAAATTAAAAAAATAGAAGTGACGTGCGCTGGGCTATGTCGACCGCACAAGTCCAACTGCACCTCGCACCTTCATCGCACAAGGATACAGATGCCTGCGTAAACCCAGGGGAGAAAAAGGGCATGTGCGATACGTCATGCAGTCCACAGCTTGCCTAGTGTGAATCACATGTTGCAGCACACAGGACGTAAATTTAAATTTTTAATTGACCTAACCCATTGACCGATCTAACCTGAAGACGACCCGGTCGACTCTTCTTCTTCTTTTTCTTTTAAAACTGCATCTCTCTCTTCTTTTTCCACCGTATTTCTCCACAACTCTCAAAATCCTCCACCAAAATTCTCTCCAAACCCCTCAAACTCCCACAAAATCTTCTCTTCTTCTCACCCAATCTTCTCCACCACTTCTCCACGTCACCACCGTTATTCTCCGAGAGGTCTTGTGGGTCACCATTGTTGGAATTCAAAAAGCTTTGATTTTCATTCTTCCCTTCGTAATCCTCACTTGTGGTAAGTTCCCCGACATTAAATAGTTGTTTTTCTGATTGCTGGGAACTCATATTGTGAAGCATGCTTAGTAGATTGGCCATGTTGATTTTGGGTGAGATCCAAAAAATTTGGGTCCCCAATTTTGAGTTGTAATGATGAATTCTCTTAATGTCAACTTGGAATATTGTAAATATTAACTATGCATGTTGATTGGTAGTAATTTTTATCCTTAATATATGTGATAGGGTGAAGTTTGAGTAACCCACTTGTGACTAGTGCTTGATTTTGCCCGATGATAGATTGGGTGATATCATTCTTAAGGGCAAGTCTTCTGTAGTCACGAGGTTTTGATTAATAAACGATAATTGAGGTTGAATTTTGCTGATTGTATGCCCATGATCCTTATTGAAAATCTAGTTGGGTTATATGATCTTGTGCGGGGAAGAGGTTAATTGTTGATATGCTATTGGTGCCCATTGTTTCAAGGAGGGCTTGATGTTCCCGATGATAGATGGGGTAACGTCTATCTTGAGGGAAGGTTTTGAGTCCTTTCTTGTTGGTTATGTGTTAATGAAAATATGGGGAAGTTTGAGTACCCGAAAGTTATGGTCATGAACCTTCTTTAACCCCCTTGTTGTTGTGAATTGGTTGTGTATGGTGCTAAGTGCTGAAGCACTTCTTGCTCTATGGATCATATGCATAACTCACAAGAACACAAGGAACCAAAAATTCCAATTGTATCTTTGTGAGTTTCACATACGATGCATAGATCTTGATGTGCGGGTC
This sequence comes from Jaltomata sinuosa, assembly GCA_003996215.1. Taxonomy (NCBI): domain Eukaryota; kingdom Viridiplantae; phylum Streptophyta; class Magnoliopsida; order Solanales; family Solanaceae; genus Jaltomata; species Jaltomata sinuosa. Next base: position 1,565 of record QJPP01005533.1, read on the forward strand.
ACACAAGGGCGCCACACCAAGTTGAAAAGAAAGTGCAGAACACTGATTTGAGGGGTGAAACTTGTTGTGACACGCACTTCTGATGGTGCGGTTCGCACCAGTGTTGCACCTCAGTAGAAAATTTTCCTAAAGGTTCTGTTGGCTTGTGCGACAGCACATGCGACATGCACTTTTCCTAGTGCATTTTGCATGTGGTCCGCACAAGACAACAAACACCTACTTTGCTTTCTAATCTATTGCATTCCACCCTTCATAGATTTTGTTTTGTTTTTGGCTCACAATCTTTTGTTGCAGACTATGTCTTCTAGTAGGAGAAAACCTGGAAACCAAACAAGGCAAAGATCATCTGTAGATGAAGCAAGGCTCCACATTGGGGTAGAGGGCATGATAACCTACTACACCCGAGATAAAAATAGAACTTTTAATGTGGAGCAGAGCTTTAATCTAGGGGAGGTTGGTGATGAGCTACCCAATATGCACCCCCAATTTTCTACTAGAGGGTGGCAACCATTTCAAGATGTACCCGGGGGATACTATGAAGAAATAGTCCGCGAATTCTTTGCGCCTTACCAAGTCATACAGTATTCCAAAGACTATAAAGTCCCCAAAGACAAGTTCCCCAATCTTGATGTTGTCACTGTTAGAGACAAGAAAGTGAATGTCACCCTCGCTGCAATCAATGCTATATATTAGGGACACCCAATTTACCCTGCACCAGCCCTTATGGCTAGAATGACTGCTGAGTTCAAGCCATATCAAGAAACTACTCGCACCATTACTCTAGGCACCCCTGTGTGGTCTACTATGGGAGGCGATATACCAAGGAGATCATTGGTATTTGAGGTGCGGCTTTGGTATGATCTAGTGCACAACCGTATTCTCCCCTCTCAGAATGACAAAAAGATAACTCAAGAGGGTGCCATTCTAATTAAGACTATCATGATGGGGGATCATATAAACTTTAGAGAGGTGGCTGCAATGGTAATCTAGAGGAAAGCTCATCGCGGAAATGAGTCCTTCCCTTTCCCGGTCCTGATCACCAAGTTATGTGCTAAAATGGATGTTCTTATTCTCCCTTGTGACAAGTTCACTCATGCCATCGGGATCATCGATCTTGATAAGAAGACAGACAGGGATGCCCCTAGATTCAAGAGGCAAAGGATGGAGCAGCTGAGTGAGATTGACAGTGATGAGCCTGGTGGTAGAGCAGATATTTCGTCCCCCTCTCGGGACACTTCAGAGGCATTCCCACATGCCCCCTCACCCTCAATGACAAAGAGTGGTCTTCAGGATATGGTTAACATAACTCATAGTCATGAGAAGTAACTGGCAGACTTAGCCACAAAACTACCGAGAATGATTAACAGGGCAGTCAAGAGTGCAGTGAAGGGGGTGGTTGATAGTCTAAATATGTTGTGAAAGCGGGTTGATGTTATGGAAGGGGCAATCTCAAAACTATGGAAAGATATTGACAAGTCCAAAGGCAAAGATCCGATAGTGGAAGATGATTTGACCACATTGCCTCCACCAAGGAGGATTCCCAGCCCGTTGGATGATTTGTTTGCTTCATATACATCTGATAAGCTGCCCGGTCATGCTGAGTAAGAGATGGATGATGATGAGAACCCCAAGTTTCAGAGAGTGCTTCATGACTCCATATTTTCGGTAAACTCTCGAAGGGGTGGTGCTGGCCTAAGTGGGAAGAATGTTGAAGAAGAAGCTGCTCCTGATGATGGTGATGATAAGGACTAGATCCTCCAGGGAGTTCCACCCTTTCTCATTGCACTATGAGCATTAAGGGCAATTCTCCTTTTATGGGGTGGGGGTGGGTTTACTTACTTTCTTTTTGGGCTTGTGAGTGGGCTTGAGACAATTTATTGCCCTTTTCGGGCCTAGTTGACTATTCTGCTTAGTTTTATTTTGCCCTTATCGATCATTGAACTCTAGATTCTGTTTTTATTTTACTTTGAGCTTAATTGTGCCCTCGCCGGGCTTGATGTTTTTATTGATGGTGTGCCAGATTGGTCTTACATGCCCTATTGTTCCACTACCTGTTCCTTGCAAATGCACTAAATGCCTATGCCAAAGCTTGTTCTTGAATGATTCGTGAGCGCGAAAAATTTATGGATCACCTTGTTCTTAGTAGTGTAGAAATAAACTACGAGGGTTTTTTCTAATACTACGGTTCTTTCCCAAGGAGCAAAAGTTTTGATTATTTTCTTTTTCTTTTCTCTTGTTTTTGTGTGTTGAACCGGGTTGGTGTTTCCCTATGATAGATTGAGAGATGACTTTCTTACGAGAAAATACCAAATTTTAGTTTTGAATTAAGTCCGTAAGTGCTTATCTCGAAATAGGCCCACCGAAAAAAAAAATCTTGGTAAATTATTTTTGAAAAGGAAAGGAAGAAGGGAAATGAATTTTTGAGGAAAAACATTCTCTTGTCATGGCTTGCACACTCTCGCTTTGGCTTGATTAATTCACAAATGAGTGTGTAATAAACTCGGAATTGCTTGTCAAAAGTCATTTGCCCCAATTGTTTATGGGACTAATGGATGAAGTCTTGTGGCATGATTCCTTATGTGGTGAGGCTTCACCTTGATTCTTGTGCATAAGTGTCATCTAGAACTTGCCCTGAATGTGATTCAAGGAAAAATTCTAGGTTTAACTAAGCTTGGAAAATGACCTTAGGCCCTTTTTGATAGCCACTTCACTCAAATGACCTCCCAGTGACATAAAATCCTTGTGAACCCCTTTGAGCTTGTGACCATTCTTTATGCATTCCCTACAGAACATCAAAAACAACAAACAATAACCAAAAACAAAGAAACAAACTTGGGTTGCCTACCAAGCAGCGCTTGATTTAACTTCGCTGCACGACGATATTACCTCAATCCTCATTTATTTTTGGGGTTGTTGACTGTGTCGCTAGGCAGGTTCTCTTCATCCGTGGGTTCATTTGGATTGATAGGTGGGTTATTTGGGCTTCAAGGTGTTTGATCAAAGCACTATGGGAGCTGACTGTTTGGTGAAGTGTAGAAATCTCACTCTTTAGCTCACTCACTCTTGAGTTTGTCGTATCCACCTTCTTAAGAACCAAGGATAACATATCCTCTAACCTGGCTTGTCAGAGGTTACTTGTGCCCCGTTGGTATGGAGAATCAGATTTGTTTTGGGGGATATAAGGATTCGAGCTCCGGTGATTAAAGCGATCACCATACTTATCTCTTTCATGCCAATTTCTATCCCTCTATTTGTCTCTAATCCAACCTTGATTATTCTCCCTCGGGCGATAATACTCGGGAGGAGAACCTGCCGACACGTTGCATAGCTTACCATCAACCTCAGTCATAAGCACAACATCATTCAACTTAATCTCCAGTGTACTCACTGCATTCAATTTGTGTTATCATTTTATCCAAATCTTCATCTCGCTCCTCATCTTTTCTTCTTGTTTCATTTGTCAAGATTGTTGAGGGTGATCCCAAAGTTGACACCTCTTCCTCTCTCATATGCCAAGCTTGATTAGTCTTGGTCACTTGTTCTAATAGCACCGAGGCAATGTGAAACTCAAGATCCATAAAGGTGCCACCTCTAAGATTATCGGCCACTAATTTGTTCACGGAGTTCAATGACCGGTAGAAGCTTTGTAACAACACATTGTTTGGCAATTCATTGTTTGGACACAAGAGAAGCTTCTTCTTGAATCGTAGCCAAATTTCATGTAGGAGCTCATTTGGGAGTTGCTTGAAGTTAGTAATCTTGTCTCAGAGTTTCATCATGCGAGAGAGAGGAAAGAACCTTGAAGTGAATACTTCAACCAACTCGGGCCAAGATGTGATGGATCCATCTAGAAATTCTTCCAACCACGCCTTGGCTTCCCCCATCAAAGATAAAGGGAATAGGTGCAATCGGATGGACTCTTGGGAGATATTGTGGATGATGTATGGTTGGCGAATCTCCACGATATTTCGAATATGCCGGTTGGCGTCCTGATGGGCAGCTCCACTAAATAGCCCCATCATTTGAATCAAATGGAGCATGGTGCTTGTCACATGAAAGACAACATTTCCCACCGTGGGGGGTAGGCGGATTGCACCCGCACCTATATGCATTATAGGCTCTACAGCATTGGCATTGTCGAAGTCGCCAATGCTCTCATTGTCATCGGCTTCGTCCATTGCTGGCCTGCTCAATCAACACACAAACAACAAAAACTAAAAGAAAACAAATACTCTCAAGTTGACTTCACAACAACAATAAAAAACTAGCTAATACTCAAGTCCCCAGTAACATCGCCATTTTTGATAAATGGTGAAATTGTGCTCTCCAACTAGGAGGTCACAGCGATTGCATAGTCAAAACAAAATTTATAAACTACCAATGAATATGGGGTCGTACCCAAGGTACCTGATTTAGCTAATGAGAGATTGTGCGAAGCAATTTCAAAGAGAGAGTAGTTGTTCAACAAAACCAAAGCAGTAAATGGGGGAATTGGGAAAGTTGTCACTACTAACTCAATTCAAATAAAAGATATAAAAGCGAAATGGGTGTACCAATGAGGACTAGATGACTAGGGGTGCATTTTTGATGGGAAATTCACTATAGGATAGGTAATCACTAATTCACTTAAATTTTCACCTATTGACACGGGTAGAATTTGTTATGGGTGTGGAATGTTATCACTCGATCAACATCGATATATCCGATGATTTCGGTTAGAACATCATTTAGTGTGCTAAATAACTAACCAACATTTGCTTGGGGAGATCGTCCTATCTCTAGCTCGGACCCTTAAATAGGAGATTCTGTAATTGGAGCTATGTCTAGCCTCAAATCTAAGTGGATTCCCAAGTACCCACTAGCAATTTCACATCCACAACTACAAAATTCTCTCTCGAGCAATTACATAGCCAAGTAAGGTAAATTCATGTTTGCAACCACAAATTTTAGATTAAAATATGGTAAAATTACTAGACCCATATCAGATAAGCAATTACAAAAGTTAACAACACCCACATCCCTTAGCTAAGCACCCATCATCAATACACCCCTAGACAAGAGAAATTAGCCACTCATAGAAGGGGGAGAAGATATACCAGCTGGGTAAATCAAATTCCCATCTATTGTAGTTGATTCTTAAGTTCTAGAGTCATATTAGGCACACAATTTGTTCCTCATAAAAAGTGAAAAACTATCGATGGTTCCTCCTTCATAGAGCATGGCATCACAACTAAAGAACTTGTTGAATGTCATTTAACAATCCAATGATTCAAATAAGAGGGTAAAAGGGCCATAAGTTCTATCAATTTATAGATCCACATGAAAGATTTGAAATTAAGTTCATGGATGCATGTGATCGACGCAAAAACTTCATACAACATATTGCTTGGCAGGCCTTGGGTACATGAGAACAAAGTTATCTCATCCTTCTACTATCAGTGTTTGAAGTATCTCAAAAGTGGAATTCAATGAAAAACACTCATTGATGATAAACCATTCACTAAAGTTGAGTCATACATCACTGATGCAAAGTTTTACTTTAAAAGTTGTGTTGTGAAGGAGGCAAAAATTGATGATATCAAAACAATTAGGTGTGATGAGGTTGCAATCAAAAGAGTTGATGCAGCTGTCCAAAAGTCAAAGTTGATGATAAGGAGCCTCACTCCATTCTAAGTAAATGATAGATAGTGTCCATCAAAAAAAAGGCAGGTCATGTACTCTGCTATGTTCTGAAGGTGAATAAAGAGAAAGGAGAATTTTCTGATGTCCAAGAAAATATACTAGGTGGGCTAAATCTTCCTATCAAACAAGTTGATGCAATAAATTTATCCTAGAAACTTTTTGGAGAATTCGTTTCTTAGAATCCCCCATAAAATGTGGCACTCTCTACAAAGCGTATAAGTACAGTTTCAATCCAAATGCTTACAAGTTATTTGCAAAGGTTGGATATAACACTAATGAGCTGTCAAAGATAGGAAAACTCCCATTAGAATCTAATACCAGGCAATCATATGAAAGATTAAGGTACAAACAACCATTGCCAATTTGTATTTCCATAAGAAGGGAAAGTAGAACCTACATCACTGTGAAAGATGACTCTTCTGCTTTTAATGAAAGGCCTTATGTATTTGATCAACTTGGAAAATCAACTGCAAGGCTTCTTTTTTTGAGTGGTTAGGTAAATTGAAGAAGAATAAGAAGCATTAGAGTAACTATCGTATCTTGATAATGCTTGATTCTACCCAGAAGGAATTTTAATGATTGATCCCTTCTAGAATAAGATGGCATATTAAACTTATAGTTTCAAGTAAGGAAGATAGAATGTAAGGAATATAAACAAGTGTTGGCTCTTCATATCATATTACTACCAGAGTGAGAAAGATACCTTGTCTTAGAAAGAGGTTGACAAGGAGGTGAAGGATATCGCCTAGTGTTTCTACATATTTGTTAATGATGATGATCCTAAAGAGGATAAAGGTGCTGGAGATGCTCCACAAGAACTCAATAATTGAGTGAAGACCATAATAGACCCCTTGAAGAAAGTTAATCTTGGCATTGATGAAGACCCAAGGCCAACTTACATAAGTGCTTTTCCAAAAGTTGATAAAGAAATTACCTACATAGATATACTCAAAGGTTATAGAGATGTATTTCCTTGGGGTTATAAAGAGATGCCTGGCTTAGATCCCAAAGTGGCAGTCTATCAATTGGCAGTCAAGAATGGTGTTCTTCCTATTAAGCTGGCCCAAAGATGTTACCAGACTAGGTTCTATTAATCGATAATTAAGTTAATAAACTCATTAAAGATGACTTTATTCGTGAAGTGAAATACCCCATGTGGATTTCATGTATTGTCCCTATGTGGAAGAAGAATTGCCAAATTTGAGTTTGTGTTGACTTCAGGGATCTCAATAACATATGCCCTAAGGATAAATTTCTACTCCCCATTCCAGAGTTGATGCTTGACGCAACCACCTTTTATGAGGCAATATCTTTTATGGATGGTTTATCTGGCTCTAACTAAATACGAATGGCACCATTAGATGAAGAGCTCACTGCATTTCATACTCTCAAAGGTATTTATTACTATAAGGTGATGCCTCTTGGTTTGAAGAATATTGGTTCCATATATGAAATGGCTATGCAAAATATCTTTGATGACTTGCTCCATAAAAATATTGAATGTTATGTTGATGACTTAGTAATGAAGTCAAGAAAGAGAAGCGACTACTTGAAAGACTTGAGAATGGTGTTTGAATTGCTGCAAAGATATCAACTCAGGATGAATCTGTTGAAATGTGCCTTTGGAGTCACTTCTAGAAAGTTACTTGGTTGCATTGTCCAACATACAAGAATTGGGATTGATCAAGCTAAAATTGTTGCAATTTTTAAGATGCGCGAGCCTCAAAATATTCACGAGCTTAAAAGTCTTCAAGGAAAGCTAGCATGTCTAAGGAGGTTCATCTCAAATCTAGCTAGAAGTGTCAACCATTTAGCCATCTCATGAAGAATGGCGCTCCTTTTAGTTGGGATAAATCTTTTAGTAATGCCTTTGAAATTATCAAATCATACTTGATGAAGCCTCCATTACTTGCGGCTCCTATATCTGGAAAACCATTGATACTCTATATTATGGCTCAAGAGAGGTCATGTGGAGCACTATTGGCTTAAGAAAATGGTGAAGTCAAAGAGAATTCTTTTTATTACCTGAGTAGAATGATGACACCAAATGAGCTGAATTATTTTTCAATTGAAAAGTTGTGTTTGGCATTGGTCTTCACATATCCAAAAGAAGAAACCCTTCTTTCAAGCTCACATTATTCACCTTATTTCTAGAGCAAATCCTATCAAGTTTGTGATGTCAAAACCAATCCTAAGTGACTAACTCACAAGGTGGTACCTTCAATTTAAATAGTTTGAAATTGTGTACATTCCTCAGAAAGCTATAAACGGACAAGCATTAGCAGACTTTTTGGCGGATCACCCAATGCTTGATGATTGGGAGCTAACCGATGAACTTCTTGATAAGGATGCAATGATTATTGAAGTTCAACCTCCGTGGAAGATGTAGTTTGATGGTGAAACACATCAAGGTGGAGTTGGCGCTAGCATTGTGTTTGTCGCTATTCAAGGAGAGGTTCTCTCATACTCTTTTACTTTGATGCAAAGTTTCTCCAATAATATTGCTAGATATAAGGCATTACTACTTGGACTTGAAATGGTTGTTGACCTAAAGCAACTACAATTGCAAGTCCTTGGTGATTCTCAACTAGTGATCAATTAATTCTTGGGAAGTTATGAGGTCAAGAAGCCTGAGTTATGCCCATATAATTGTTATAATCTGAAGTTGATAGAATGTCTTGGATATGTGAACCTTTAACATGTACCAAGGAATGAAAACTAGAAAGCTGACACATTGGGTGCTCTGGCTTTAACTCTAACTCTTTCGAATCACACACAAGTTACTATCTGCCAAAAATGGGTAGTACCATTGCCAAATAAGGATGAATATGAAAAAATGAGCTTGAGCATCTCATCGCAGTTTCTAAATCCGTGAAGGAAGATTGGAAACAACCTACCATTGAATACTTATATTATGCTCAGTGATGCAAGGCTTTCCTGTTTCATGCGAAATTCATACATCAGCCTCCTGAAGTACTACACCCAACTATCATATCTTTATTGTTTGATGCTTGGGGATTGGATGTTGTTGGAACCCTACAAAAATCTTATAGTGGACACTTATACATCTTGGTTACAACAGATTACTTATCCAAATGGTCAAAAGCTGCCTCTCTCAAAGAAGTGAAGAAGTAGAAGTATGATAATTTCATCCTAGTAAAGATCGTCTACCATTTTGGCATTCTTTTGCACATAATAATGGACAATGGCAAGCCATTTGATAACAAGTTGATAAAGAAGATTTGTGATATGTTTGGTTACAAACAGCATAAATTGTATATGTATGATGTATCCATTAATGGTCTAGCTAAAGCATTCAATAATACTTTGTGCAACTTGTTGAAGAAGGTCATCTCCAAATCCAAATGAGATTGACATGAATGAATGGAAGAAGCTTTGTGGGCATATTATAGTATGACTCACCACACACCAACACAAACAACCCCATACTCACATGCTTTTAGAGTTGAAGCAGACCTACCACTTGAGCATCAAATACCTTCTTTAAGACTTGCTATTCAAGAAGGGCACACCAAAGAAGAAAATGGTTGATTTCGTCTTGTAAAGTTAGACACACTTGATAAAATAAGGTTGGAAGCTCAACAAAATCTTGAATGTTATCAAGCTTTTCTATCTCGTTCTTTCATAAAAAACCTTCGTTTGAGTTGCATCCAAGATAGAGATCAAGTTCTTGTAGTGAGGAGACCCATCATAACTTCACATAAGCCTGGGGGTAAATTCAAATAGTGCTTACAATCTAGTTGATACAAATGGCGTGAGGGTCGACCTTATTAATGCCAAGTTCTTGAAGAGGAACTATCCTTGCAACAAGTTGATGCTCTACAAGGCAAAAGCATAAACTACATGTTATTCTTGACCCGCAAGAGTATAAACTATGTATGACACACAAAAAAATGTTCACTAGGTTAAAAACCTCTCAATAGGTGGCCAAGGAAATAGTTAGGACCAAAAAAATCACTCCTTCAAAACTACTATCACGACCCAAAATTAGGCCGCGATGGTGGCTTCATAACCCTCCAGTATGAAATCTAACCCAAGAAAGTGAAAATACAATAAAACATTTTTAAAAAATGAAAAGTGGAAGGGAAACATACAAGGAGGGGGCCAACATTATAGATATATACCAATAATAATAAATATACAAAAATGGCCCTAAAGTGACCAACAAGACAGACATAGACAAAGACCAACACCGGACCTGGTGTCACTGGTACAAAAGCATCTAATGTATGAAATAATGCTATACCATAAGTGTTATCTATCAAAAATACAAAAATATAGATAGGAAGGTAGATGGAAAGTAGTAGAGGATCTCTAAATGTCAGAGCTCACAGTGATCCAAACAGTAACTGGCCACGAAGGACTGGAGGGTTAACAAGGGTGGCTCATACTAGGTGTTGTATCAGAACAAGATATAGAGTGTAGTATCAGTACCAAAACAATGGGTACCCAGTAGTCATCATAGGTCGACCAAGCTTCAAAAGATAATAAAATGTAATGACCCTCTAGGTCATTTCCTTAATTTTTGTGCTTTTTCTACATTTTGAGCCTTCCCACAGTGGTTACAAGTCATTTATGATTTACCGGGATTGATGGTTTGATTCTTAGGCAGTTTATTTATATTTTAAGCTTATTTCCCTATTTTTTAACTCTTAAGGCTAGTAGAGTTGACTTTGGTCAACATTCAGAGAAGATGGCCTCGGATGGAAATTTTGTCAGCATAGTTAGCTTTGGAATGTTGACTTTGGGCTAGAGGGAGCTTTGGTTTGGGTTCCGAGGCTTCTGTACTCATTTTGGGCTATTGGGTTCCTTTTTAGTTAAAGTTTGTTTTAGGTGTGGGGCTTATTTTTCCTCAAAACAATCTCCATTTTGAGTTTCGTCAATTTCGTTGTGTCTAAAATGTCATTTTTGGTAGCGTAGCATATCTTGTTTGTGTTCACGTGGTTTTGGATGAATTTCGAGGGAGCGGTCAGAGAATTTTGATGTGTGTTATTGCAGCTGGTGCTGCTGGTTCTGGTGTGGTGCACCTGCGCACCTGGGGGCATACCTATGTTGCCACCTCTACGGCCACCAGCCGCACATGTGGCCCTAGGTGACTGATAACGCTCAAAGTACCACTCCAATTAAGAAGCGTAAGCGATCGTTGTCAAATATAGAACCCAACAAAGGTTGGGGTCAATCCCACAGAGAATATGGTGAAAGTTATGTCTTTAGTGAATTAGTTGACTAATGGCCAATAGTTTCCGGTAAATAAGGGGGGGGGGGGGTTTGTGTGATCAAAACGTGAACAAAACGAACAATAATGTATGAGAGATAATCAAATTGGAGAATGAACTAGGGAAGTGTTTACCATGGCGTTGTAACAATGTCGATTCTAGGCTTAACCGGGTTCTTTCTTTATGTGTGTCACGATGTTATTGAATTAATGGTATCATCTAAGCGTTTCTCAACCAAATAGACGAATTTACTTTTCAATTTTCTCGAACTTGAAAAGGTATGCTTTTATATTTCAATCCTAAACATCAAGTAGATTAATCTAGTTACAGCATTAATCATAAGACGAGAGTTGGTAGTCTCGAATCCTCGTCGTTAATCAAGTTTCCCGGTTTTAATCTCTTTACTCAAGCAAATTAAACCTAGGCATGTTCTAATGTTTGCAACCACTAGAAAACGTTAAGCATGAATGATTAACAACGTGACAATCATATATATTGAACCCGTCGCTACCCGGAATTTATATCGCTACTTTAGCCATGGCTCCCACAACCCTAGTTGTGGGAGTTTAGTTAATCATGCTAGAATAAGAAGAGAAGAATGTCATATTCATAATAAGGAGAAGAGATTCTTACAATATAATGAAAACAATCTTCAAATATCCAAGAACAAGAAAAACTAAGATCCCAAGAACAAATCAAGAACAAGAAAACGTGTTGTTGCTCTCCAAAATCGACTAAAAAACTCTTCTAAAACTATTGGGTGATGAATAATGTGTAAAATAAACCTAACATAGGGTATTTATAGGAGTCGAGGAATTAAACCCAAAAACGCTCGGATTCCGCGTAGCGGACTGCCTAGGTGTGACGGCCAGGCTGACGGACTATCACTGTCTTGACGGACCGTCGCTTGGACCATCACCACTAGGCAGTGGGCAGCCTCTACTTGACGGTCACTGTGACAGACCGTCACATGTGTGACGGACCGTCACTCAGGCCGTCACTCTTATCCAGAATGTTGTTTTGCTCGTATTTCCTTCCATTTCCATGTTTGTCCCTATTTCCTAAAAATACAACATAAAAACATCAAAAACGACAACGGTTGCTTGAAAACGTACGATTGTTCTTAGTTTAAAGGAGTCGAAAGTGCCGTAAAATGGCGGCACATCAACACCCTCAACTTAGACGTTCGCTTGTCCTCAAGCAACATAACATAAAAGAAAACAATAAGACGACTCAACTAAGAAAACAAACTCATGTCTCTAGCAACTCATGGTCATTCAACATCTTATTCAATTTTAAATCAAGCTCCCTCGTAGCACACAAATGTATGAAACACTAACGTGCAAGGATCCAAACATGTCATTACGATATGATAGAACATTCTACATACACACGCGCAGCTATCCTAACAATCAATAGACAATACAGATATCTTGGTGCCCTCACCACAAAGAAATCCCACACACAAGATTTGGGTAGCGCTCACACTCACAAACGATTTCAAACAATGCACATGCGATACCATAGGCTTGCCCTTACTATTCTATTTTAGTTCTTCAGAAAGCCGCTCAGGATCACTACAGGACTTGTTTTGGCTTGTAATGAGGCTTCAGGTGCAGGTAGGATACATTTAGGGGTTAGTGACTAAGCCCTCCTTGGAACCACTGACGTCTTATTACCACATAACTTTTGTCCATCCTTATTCACCTTTTTATTTCCTTCTCTCTAGCTACAGGTGCAGCCTCTTTATTTTGACAATTCTTTTTATTACTTTTTCGATCTTTTTCATCTCTCTTTTTTTTTCTTTTCTTTTCTTAGGCACACACCCGAATTTTCATTCTATTCACAACCAATCTAGAACCCTCCTCTTTTTCTTATCATTCACCTCTATAGTAGCCACCCTCAACTTAGGCTGATTGCCTGAGTTGAGGTACACGATGTCCAAGGAAGGACCAGGGCCAAAATAGGGATTCAAAGTTAAACAGGAATGGTGACAGGTTATTGAAAGAACACGGTCAATTATGGCTTAAACAGGGTTCAAAAGGACTATTTGCACTTGGACGGTCTTATAGGTTAAGTGGACTGCACACAAAAAGGTCCTGAGATCCTTTCCTAAGCAACCAACTTCGAACTTTAACCAAATAGACCGGGCAAGTTCTAGATGCATGCACAGAGTAAGAATTTATACCAATCATCTCACACACACTTGGCACCAAGAAACTATATCACTACCCATTATCAAACAACCGCTCGGCTTAAGCATACTCATTCTAATCATAATCACACAATGACATTCAAGGATCCAGACAGTCAATCGTTTCAACATAAGTACAAAACCAGAAATTTTTTAAAGGGGCCTCCTTTTAGTAACAAAAAACGCCATGCTCATCACTATAGACACTAAAAAACACTTAGCAAAATTTAAATACAACCTAAACATAACAACCTAAACATGCCGGTTCTACTAGATAGCACACCGGAGGGAAAAGAAACACGGCAACAAAAACCCTTGGTGGTGTATGACTCACAAGTATCCCAACACCCTCAACTTAGACTCATGCATTGTCCCCAATGCATACATATGAAAACTAAAAACTGTGAGAATAAGGAATACCTGTGAAGTCCATCGGACTCAGATTCTGACATGATGTTGGAGACCGCCAGGGTCTCCAAAGCAGGAGAACTCGATGGAGTGTGTGCACGCGACACACTTCTGTTGCATTCCAGCTTCTTCTTTCATCAGCTCCGCTGCTAGTCGCGACAACTTCTTCGCTCTTTCTTTGCAGATTCTCTTGCAGTGTTTTCATTTCCTTGATCTATTTTCACCGCCTTCCTCTTTATGTTTCCCTTCTCGCAGCATCCTTCTCACAACAGCTAGAGTCTCGACTAAACCCTTCTCCTCAAGATGCACATCCGCAGGAGCTTTCTCAATAACATTGACGATCGCGACCACCCTCATGGCACTTGGTTGCTTCATTAATTTAGACACATCGAACTTGACAACTTCATTGTTCAGCCTGAAGGTCAGTTCATTTCTTTCCATGTCAACCAATACTCTTGCCGTGGCTAGCAATGGTCGTCCCAAGATTATGGGAACTTCAAAATCCATTTTGCAATCCAAGATCACAAAGTCAGCGGGGAATATAAGCTTACCAACCTTGACTAGCACATCGGACAATATTCCCACCGGTCGCTTTATCGAACGGTCAGCCATCAACACTCTCATGGACGTTGGTTTAGGTGCTCCCAAGCCCAATTGCTTGTAGACTGCTAGCCTCATCAAGTTGATGCTAGCACCAAGATCACATAAGGCTTTCCCGAAGTTGAGCTTCCCAATGGTGCAGGGAACAGTAAATGCGCCTGGGTCTTCCTTCTTTTCGACTAACGACCTTGAGGAAATAGCACCGCAGTGGTGGAGGTTATCTTCTAGTTCGAAACTTACCGACCTCTTCTTTGTAATCAAGTCCTTCATGAACTTGGCATATCCGGGCATTTGTTCAAGCACTTCCACCAATGGGATGTTTATTGATATCTGCTTGAGCATGGTCAGGAAATTCAGGAACTTACCATCTTCCATTTTCTTCTTCAGGCATTGTGGGAAGGGAGGCGGTGGCTGAGGCATCATAGTTGGAGGCTTTTCAGCTTCCTTGCTTTTCTCCGCGGGCTTTTGAGTAGCCTCTTCAACCTCTTTGTTGTTGGAGTAATCACCCTCAACTTGAGTCTGAATTACCGTGTAACATCCCGTATTCTGCATATACTAGTCCTATTCATATATCACTTGATATAGCCTTGTTGTATAGGTGAGGGACCGAGTTTCTTATATGAGCAGTGATAGTTTAATGTGTATTGGGAGGTGTTGTAATGCCCTATTCAGTTCAGCACGTAAACGGCCAAGTTAACCTCGACAAAAGTATTTAAACTCGAGGTGGTAAGGTTGTATTTGAGTAAATATTTAGGGTGAAGTTTTAAGTTAAAGCAAAAGGGATTAGAAATTAGAAAATAGAATAAAATAAGTGAGCTGCTTGCTTGACATAACTAAGCTAGTAGGTGACAAGTAGGTGCATCACCTACTTTGACTTATTGACCAGCCTAAAGAACTAGGTAGGTGCATCACCTACTAAGACTATTTTGACTAGCTTAGAGGGCCAAGTACACCCATCACCCACTTGAATAAATTCTGGCCCAAAGAAGTGAAAGAAACGGAAAGAATTGGCAGCCAAGGCCCAATAAGGTTAAGTCCAACAAAGCCCATGTAAAATGGCCAAGTAGGTGTATCACCTTCTTGACATTTTGTGGCTCAAAATGATCAAGGAAAGTCGGCCAAAGCAGCCCCCCTTTAAAGGGGTTAAGACCAGCTCATTTCACTCATTTTAACTTGAAAAAAAATAGATTTTAGAAGTTCTTTCTTTCTCTCTCTCTTAGCTTCACATAGCAGCCATAAAATACCATTAGAGTTCTTAAGTATTCTCCCTCTTTTCAAGCTAAGTTGAAGGGGAGTTCAAGCTCTTGAAGAAGTACAAGTTAGAAGGACAAATTTTCAGAATTTAAGGTAAAGTTACTGCCCATTTTTACCCCTTTTTATATGCAAGTTTGATGGAGAATTCTGTATGTGTTTGTGTCAAGAACCATGGGGTAGTGATTGGAATCCTTGAGTTAAAATACTTTCTTATTATGTTTAAGGATGTTTGGGATTGTTTTAGGAGCGGTTTTATGTGTATATATTTGGGACAGCTTGGTTGAACTTGTAAAAGGGTGTGTGAAATTGTATTGAAGTATGGAAGGAGGGTGTGGTAATACACCACTTAATTGGGTGTTATGTTAACTTGCTGCCTGCACACCTTTGTATGTTATTTGGTATATGTTGGGAAGTTGGAAGAGTTTCAAGGGACCTTATGAGAAGGTCGTACAGTATGTAGATATGTTTAGAAGAGAAGAGGTGAAAGGAACACTCTTGGTTTGATCAATTACGATCTTACTGCCTAGTTACTGATTTAGTGGGATCAAGTAGCCAAAATTAGTTAACTAGCTACTAATACTAGTTTTGCCACGTATTTCATTGTAGATAAATAATCTGAAAGCGGGAAGCTTAATTCGTTGTAATATCCGAGTTACACAACAAGGTATGTAAGGTTTCTCAGTTTCATATTCCTTGGCATGAACTCTTATATTTGTGTTGTTACCAACGAAGTGAGTTTCCTAGTAAAGGTACTTTCAACAGCAAAGCTTTGTGAGTTATTCTCTAAGCCAAATGAGGTTCATTGTATCATATAAGCTCCTAAACAGTACGTTGATGTTACGTTTGTTCCTTATATCATTGTTACTGCCTTAAGTGCATGTCCACATGTCTTCTACTACTGGTCCATAGTTTTAAGCTCAATAAAGGTTACAACCACCAAAGTAACAATCTCAAAGATTAAAGAAACTAAATGAAGTAATCTGTATATGTGTGGGTGGCAGCCAGGGGTGAAAGCCTAGCATGGGTCGATCCCTATTTGTGTACTTATGGGTGGCAGCCTAGGGGCGAAAGCCTAGCATGGGTCGATCCCAATTTGTATATTTATGAGGGCAGCATCCCAGGGGTTAAATTGCCTAGCATGGGACTCCTCTTCTACCACTGATCAGTTGGTTACGTGTATTACATGCCTTACAATGATCATAAAGCAAAGAAGAGTAACCAAAGAACGTAATATACATGATTTCACAAGTGTAAGCAAATGTGATCTTCTGTTCTTATTTACATGTTTATGCACTGATACCTGATTCTATTTGAGCTCTTGTTTACATATGGTTTACTTTATGCCTTACATATTCAGTACATTCTCTCGTACTGACGTCTCTCATGGGGACGCTGCATTTCATGCCGCAGGCACATGTACTCTGGCTAGTAGACCTCCCCAGTAGGAGCACAGGACACTCGGCTGCTGTTGGTGAGCTCCAGGTTGATTCGGGGCTTTACCGAGTCTTTGGTATATATTTTGGGTATTGTATAGTTAAGGGTAAGGCGGGGCCCTGTCCCGACCTAAACTAAGTTTGTCTATCTTGTAGAGGCTTTGTAGACCAATGTTAAAGTAAGACTTAGTTATGTCTTTGCTCTTAACAGTTGTGGCCTCAATGGCCAGATCGTGTACATAAGTTTTGGGCCTATCTATGTTGGTCTTGTTATTCAGGCAGCTTATCTATAGTCAACGCTTCTTAATTGTCATAGTTATATGCATGATGAATCACAGGTTATAAGCCGGTTCTCTCGGGCCTTTAGGGCATCGAGTGCCTGTCCGTCTAAATGTAATTTGAGGCGTGACAAAAGTGGTATCAGAGCAGGTCATCCTAGGGAGTCTACAAAGCCATGTCTATGTAGAGTCTTGCTTATGGGTGTGTTGTGCACCACATCTATAAACAGGAGGCTACGGGACATTTAGGAGTTGTCTCTTTTTCTTCATCTCTTAGATCGTGCAATAGAGCCAATGTTATAGGTTTATCGTATCTAACCTTTGAATTGTTTTCATTATAGAAAAAATGCCGGTTACTAGGATAAGTAAGAGTACTGGTAAGCAAGTAGATGTGGCTACTGGAGAAGGGACCAGCAAATCACCACCTAGACGAGCTAATCAAAGTGAGGCTCAACTGTCTTCATCACGGACTTCCTCCACTCCTCCGTCTCCAGAAGAGCTAAGGAGGGCAGCAGCACCCCAAGAACCACCGGTTAATGCTATTGACCAAGATTTAAAGAATGCAGTCCAATTGTTGACTCGTATACTTGCTGGTCAAGGACAAGGGCAAGCAGGTCCAATTGCAGGTACTAGTGGTGCAAATAGGGAAGCTAGTGTGCGGATACGTGATTTCCTTAATTTGGACCCTCCATCATCCACCGGGTCAGATCCTAATGAAGATCCGCAAGACTTTATTGATCAAATCCAAAGGACCTTAGATATTATGCATGTATCTGGTAAGGAAGCAGTTGAGTTGGCAACATATAGATTAAAAGGTGTGGCTGTATTGTGGTACGAAGCTTGGAAACAATTTAGGGGTATAAATACACCTTCAGCTAAATGGAAAGAGTTTAAAAAGGCATTCCTTGACCATTATCTGCCATTGGAGATTCGGGAGGCCCGCGCAACTCAGTTCTTAAATCTTCACCAAGGGAATATGAGCGTGAGAGAGTATAGTCTCAAGTTTAATTCTTTGGCCAGGTATGCTCCTAATGTAGTAGCTACTATGGAGGATAGAGTTCATCATTACGTGGATAGATTGGATTCATTCCTGGTTAGGGATTGTACTATTGCTGCTTTGAACAAAGATATGGATATAGCAAGGATACAAGCTTTTGCACAAAAGATGGAGGATCAAAGGCAAAGGAGAAGGACACAAGAGTCGGAAAGAGGGCAGGCCAAGAGGGACAGATCTATGGGCCAGTTTATGCCATCTCAAGGTGAGTTTAGGCCTCGGTTTTCTAATAGACTATCTAGGCCATCATCTTCCTACTCTACAGCTAGCGCTCCACCTTGGTTTCAAGGGTCTAGGGCTAATCAATTTGGGCAAAGGAGTGAGAGTCAAGGCTCACAAGTAGCGGGGTACCAAGAACAGGGAAGTGCGAGCCAACCAAGACCTCCTAGACAGTTTTGTAAACAATGTGGAAGAAATCATCCAGGTATATGTCGGCTTTGAACAAATGTTTGTTTTTGGTGTGGTACACCGGGACACGTGATGAGAAATTGCCCTCAAAGGGGCATGGGTAGCATGGCACAACCTACTGGATCGGTTGCTGCATCATCATCATCGGTGCCTTATTTAGGTAGGGGGCCACAAGTGCCTGCAGGTCGTGGTAGAGGCGGTAGAGGAACTGCTAGTTCTAGTGGAGTTCAAAATCGTACATATGCTCTAGCGGAACGACAGAATTTGGAGGCTTCACCTGATGTGGTTACAGGTACATTGTCCATCTTTTTATATAATGTATATGCATTAATTGATCCAGGCTCTACATTATCATATGTAACTCCATTGATTGCTGGAAAGTTTGAAGGAACGCCAGAATTATTGGTTAAACCATTTGAAGTATTTACGCCAACTAGCGAGTCTATTATAGCTAGAAAAGTCTATCGTAATTGCATAGTAACTGTTTGTGACCGTAACAAATTGGCTGACCTTGTTGAGCTAGAAATGATAGATTTTGACATTATAATGGGTATGGATTGGTTGGCTTCATGTTATTCCACGGTAGATTGCCGAGCTAAGAGGGTGAGTTTCCATTTTCCAAAAGAGGCAGTCCTTGAATGGAAAGGTAATGTTGGAACACCAAGAGGTAAGTTTATTTCATATCTTAAGGAAAAGAAGATGATGTACAAAGGGTACATATGTCATCTAGTGAGAGTGAGAGATATAGATGCAGACCCACTAGATCTTCAATCTATTCCAGTGGTAAATGAATTTTCTGACGTATTTCCCGAAGAGCTTCCAGGTTTGCCTCCAGAACGAGAGATAAAGTTTGGTATTGATGTGATTCCAGGTACTCAACCCATCTCCATCCCTCCATATAGGATGGCCCCGGCAGAATTATGAGAATTGAAGGAGCAATTAAAAGATTTGTTAGAAAAGGGATTCATAAGGCCTAGTATATCCCCTTGGGGAGAACCGGTTTTATTTGTACGTAAGAAAGATGGCTCATTGAGAATGTGTATTGACTACCAAAAATTGAATAAGGTGACAATTAAGAACAAATATCCCCATCCTAGGATTGATGATTTGTTTGACCAGTTACAGGGTGCTAAGTGTTTCTCGAAGATTGATTTGAGGTCGGGTTATCATCAAGTAAAAGTCAAAGAGAAAGATATACCCAAGTCAGCTTTCCGAACACGGTATGGTCATTTTGAATTTTTAGTTATGTCATTTGGGCTAACAAATGCACCAGCAGCTTTTATGGATCTGATGAATAGGGTGTTCAAGACATTCTTGGACGTGTTTGTGATTGTATTCATAGATGATATCTTGGTCTATTCAAGATCAAAGGAGGACCATGCTAATCACTTGTGGCAGGTGTTACAGGTTCTTCGTGATCATAAGCTATATGCAAAGTTTTCTAAATGTGAATTTTGGTTAAAATCTATGGCATTCTTGGGTCATATTGTCTCTGATGAAGGAATAAGGGTTGATACTCAAAAGATAGAAGCCGTGAAGAACTGGCCAAGACCTACACCACCTACGGAGGTTCGTAGTTTCCTTGGGTTGGCAGGTTATTATAGAAGGTTTGTTGAGGGATTTTCCTCTATTTCTGCACCCTTAACAAAGCTAACACACAAGGCAGCCAAGTTCCAATGGAGCGATGCATGCGAAAGAAGCTTCCAAGAGCTGAAAAATAAGTTGACTTCTACACCTATATTGG
>QJPP01005534.1:0-38352 GCA_003996215.1 Jaltomata sinuosa
CAGGACCTCTACCCCCATATCTAGAACCACTATAGAAACCCTGATGTCGAGGCCTCTTATCTCTGGACCCCTGATCATGTCGCTGTAAGTCCTCCACCGTGCGAGCATAGTCCACAATGGCCTGGAATGACCGACCACTGGCAATCAATATCTCAGCTGGCTGTCTGATCTCTGACCTCAAACCCCACATAAATCTGCGAATCCTATCTGCCTCAGTAGGAATGATCATAGCTCCGAATGGTGCTAACTGATGAAAACGGGTCTCATACTCTGAGATAGTCATAGATCCCTGCGTAAGATGAGTAAACTGCTCCCTGCGACGCTCCCGATCACTCTGGGGTAGGAACTTGGCCATAAAGGCCTCATAAAACTAAGACCAGGTCAAAGGAGATGACGACGGTGGTCTACAAGCAACCTGAGCCCTCCACCATAACTTCGCTGGGCCCTCCAACTGGTAGGTAGTATACCCAACCCCGTGAGTCTCCAACAAACCCAGATGATGCAACATCTCCTCATAGGTGGTAATAAAGTCCATGCGGATCCTGTTCCAGAAGTACCCGCAAATCTCGGGGGTGCTAACCTCAAAAATCTGCCCCAAGCAACGCCTCTCTGCTCTGTCTCTGTCAAATGGGCGAGGAGCAGAGGCCTGTGCAGCAGATGGAACCGGAATGACCTCCGCACGGGGAGCATAGTAGCCGGCTGGCTCCTAAGCTTCTGTTGCACCCAGGGCTGCCCCCTGAGCGGATAGTTGGCCTACCTCAGAAGCCGCTCTCCAATCAACCCAAAAGCTGCAATAGTAAATCCCGAATATCTGGAGACTGAGCTGTGGGTGGCTGGCCAGAAGTGGGCGCTGGAGCTGGCGCTGGAGCTGGCGCTGGAGCTGGCGGTACCTGGGCTGCCCCGTGAACCACATGCTTCTCGGGCTCTATCTCTACGCTAGCAGCTCTAGCAGGTGCCACTGATCGAGGGCGTCCTCGACCCTTAGCTGGAGTGGGAGGCTCATCTTCGCGTGATGCCGATGATCTCGTATGAACCATCTGCGGAAGAATGAAGTAGAACAAATGAGATCTCCAGAAACTTCAAGGGTTCTACGCACGACACAACGCAAGGAAAGAGTCAAATTTCCTCAAATGCCACTGTAGCCTCCCAAAGATTGAGTACGGACGTCCTCCGCCCCGATCCGCAGGAACTCTACTAGACATTGGCTCCTATATGTGACCCCGGTGAACCGTAAAGCTCTGATACCAAGTTGTCACGACCCGATTTCTCGGTCATGATGGCAAAACCTACAAACCCCCGGTAGGTGAACCAATCCCTGTTGCCCAGCCACAGCTAGTAATGGGGCGTTACTATCTAACAATAAGAGGACAAGAATGAATAAAATAGATAAATTATGAATGAAAATAATATACAAAAATGCGGAAACTAAACCAAACCCCAAGACCTGGTATCATAGTATAGAGCCAAACTACATACATGGAGTGCAAATAAACCAAAACTATATATACAGATGTCTCTGAAATGGTAATAGAGTACATGAAGCAAAAGATAAACTAAAGCTAAGCCCCGATCGCCAAGAGCTCACCCTCAGTCTAAAGTAGTCCCCAACAGATCTCCAAGCACGAATCACAGCGATCTAACGGCGATGGCCCACGCTAGGATCTGCACCCAAAGATGCAGGGGGTAGGGGTGAGCACCAAATGCGAAGCATAAGGTACCAGTAGGTATCATAGGCCGACTGGGCACATATAAGATAAAAGCGCAGTAATAGACAGAATAGAAGCAAGTAGTCACAGAAATCAACGAAAGGTACCCAGGAAACTAGCCCAGAGGGAAAACAACAGAACCACAGATTAGGCTAGTAAGCAAAATATACACACCAAAGGCACAGGTGAAAGTAAGAAACAACGCACCTGGGATCCTTGCAACAACAGTGTATACAAAATAAGTTTACGGAATGGATGGTATACCGGTAACCTCAAGTGTAAGAAGAAGAGAGAAAGAGTAATAATAGGCATGCTCCAGACATGAATCAACCCAACTAATCATAACAATCTCAAATCCAGAAACTAACAGTCTAGCAGTACCAATCTCATACTTATCTATAATAGAGAACAACTCTGTAAATAAATAGCAAAAGTCTACCTACAGTCCCTCGGCCGCCCATACAACCGAGGAACACAAACAAGTGAAAACAAACCCTCCGGCATCCCATACTACCGGAGCGTACAATCAGCAACCAGCAAACAAGGGTGGAACCTCGAACCATGAATGATATGATGCATGAAGATCTCAAGTGCCATAGTATCTCTGTATGTACCTCCTCCGGCGCCGATCCGGCCCAGGGTAGGTTCCATGGAAGGTCTCTGCCCGTATACCTCTACTCCCCGTATACCCCTCTTCCGGCACACGCAGCTCGTAGCCCCTGGCCCGGATAGCAAGGTCCATGGAGGTCCTCGACCCCATACCATATCTCAGTATCAGAACATGTATCAAGATAGAGTCCCAGTCTCAATATCAAGATATAGAACCAGTCTCAAATATGCATGCCCAGACCCTGTCCAGGACTAAAAATAGTAGGAAAATATCTGAAAAACCCCTCCAAGGGTGCCCGGGCGTCGCCGGGTCTAAACAGTAAAAAGTCATCTCATGTGCTCGGTCCAACCGAAGCTAAAAATCATCTCAAGTAGTAAGAAAACTCATCTAGCACTCCGGCTCTGCCGAGTCTAGTGATAATAGTAAAACTGATGATTTTAAACCACAAGTGAAATCAACCATTTCCAAATCATTTCCATCAAAAACGGCCCCCGGGCCATGCAAGGTTTAGAAAACAGTGTCAGTAGGCCCAAAGCCAAAACCACGGTAAAACATCGATAAAACCTCTTTATATGCATGGAAATGATATGCTCACACACAACAATAGCTGCCCAACAGCTTACAATCAACCTACCGACCCTGCACAGGCCCACAGCTACTCAGCAAGCATAACCAGCCTAGAAGGATAATTCTATGCCCGGGACTCGCGGACATCCCAAAATCCCACCTTCTATGTTCCAGAGTCAATAAGGCCTCGCAGGACCACAAGGGTAAATAAACTATATCCGCAATACTACACACAACGGAGGAATAAAAATAGGCGGACATGAATAAAGCGGTCAAGGTCTGTGGTACCAACCTAATAAACCAACCCAAGGATGCCCATTAATACAATTTTATTCTATATATACGGAGTCTGGGGAAATTAAACCGTAACCTACCTGTCGTCCGACGACAAGCTGCTGGAACACGATGTCCAAGCTCGAACCACTCCGAGAGAATCCAAAATTAAATCGGAATCGGAATCGAATTTGGGAAGGAATAACTTGACAAGATAATTGATTTACTTTATCAAATATATCTTTCTCACAACAAAACCTCTCACGTGAATGAGTATTTAATACTGTGCATAATTGTATGCAATCAGTAATATAAACATATGTATATTACTTTCAGCAACATACATGTATATTAACAACTTTCAGCCAACACTTAATATATATATTAGTATGTGCTGCCACCTTTCAGTCCACTATTGCTGCCTTCACCTTCCACTTACACGTGGGGGTGGAGGTGGCAACCAATTCCCTCCGTTAGATATATATTCGGGTATTGCGTAAATTCGTGGTAAATAATTATAGTATTTTAAATATACCATAATTATTAGAAAATCATTTCTAATAAAACCTACTATATTATAATAATAAATTTTAACATAATTAAATTTACTATCTCCGTTAAAATATTACGGAGTATAAAAACTTTATAAAATAAATACGTAAACACTTATATCGTACCAAACATATTTTTCATAAGCCTTTTAAAATATTTTGAAAAGGTAATAATAATATACTTTTTACCAAATTTACTTTTTAAATAATATTTCAAATATACGCACGATACTAATAAAATTCTTAAGTTTAGGCTCGTAATTCGCCTACGCACGATTTTGATATTCAAGAATTATCTCGGGATCCTCCCTTATATTTTATCACTGTTTCGGAACTGAAATGGCATTTTAAAACGTAAAATTGAAGCTTAAATCGGGTTAAACCCGACCCGATTCGCGACCCGGTTCGTAACCCGTTTTCTGCCAGACAGTCCGCGGTAAAATAGTCATAACTCTCTGCTCCGAGATTATTTGGACGTGCGGTTTTGTGCGTTGGAAACTAGACTCGTAGACCTTCGATTTGGTATTTCGGGGGACTTCTAACTCTTTATATATTGGGAGAAAAGCCCCGACACATTTGACCCAAAGTTCAGAAAATTGTTAAAGGTCTTACGATATCTTTTGCCGATTTGCTTGACTTCAAACTTAAACGTGGAAATGACCGGAAGGGTCATTACATCTAGGCTAGCCACGACAATTCTACAAGCTCCTAAACTAAGGATAAACAACATAATTCTAATCTACGTTCCTGAAATGGCCAATTTATACGATCACATGATTTACGCCTATTTCAACTCTAAGATCCTACCTAACATTTCAATAATTTATAAAATATAGAATCTAACTAAGCCAAGTCTAAGGAAAATAATCCGTAACCTACCTCGAGGATAAACTGCAAGCACGAACTGTCACTCATGTGCCTTCCCCTTCCAAACAGCCTCAGAATGCTGACACGCTATCAAAAACATAATCTAGGTATCAAGATGAGAAGAACGACACCCATAATTCTATACAAAAAATAAGGCTGAATATTGGGTCGGAAAATGACCCTCAGGGTCCGTGTAACGTAACAGAAAATAAATTTCAAAATTATGTTCGCAGCGGGTTTACAATCCCATGCCCAAAAATTGGGCGCAAACTGGATTCGTCTAGGGGCCTAAAACAGCCCCGAAGTTCACTTGATCAAGAATAACATGCAAAAGGGTCAATTTTACGGAAGGAACGCAAGAATAATGTTAGGACAATGACTAGAACAAACATAGGAAGAGAATTGCCTAAATATGACACACAATTAATGAAAATGGATGATTTCTCTCCTTAGCAATGGAGAAAAGAGTTTTGGAAATGATATGAAATAAAGAAGAAGAAGCTCATTTAACTACCAGCGATCGGTGCACCTGCGGTCAAAAGGATGTAGGTGCGGCATCACCGTTGCACCTATATTACCACAGGGGTGGTGTTCAACCGAACCTCCGACTCCCACAGGTGCGGTGAACACGCTACAGGGGTGGCACCACAGGCGTGACAAAAGGAGTGAAGGGGATCCCCCCTGCCGACATCACCGAGGACCAAAGGTACGACTGGTGATAGAAGGGGTGGCAGCACAGTTGCGCCCCCAGGCACGCAGGTGTGCCAAAGCAGAAACCACCAGCACCAGCTGCAACAACACATATCCAAAACTCTGACCGCACCCTTGGGATTGATTCGAAACCTCGTGAACATAAACCAGACATTCTACCCTACCAAAAATGGAGATTGTTTCAAAGAAAAGTGGGCCCCACTCCCAAAAACCAAATTTAACCAACAAGGAACCCAATAGCCCAAAATGAGTTCGGAAGCCTCGAGACCCAAACCAAAAGTCCCTCTAGCCCAAAGTCGATGTTCTTGAGCTAACAGCGCTGACAAAATTTCCATCCGAGGTGGTATTCTTTTAATGTTGACTAAAGTTAACTCTACCAGCCTTAAGAGTTGCAAAACAGGGAAATAAGCTTAAAACACAAATGAACTACAGGAGAAAAAATCGTCACTCCTAGCAAGTCATATATCACCTGTAGCCACTGTGGGAAAGCTCAAAATATATAAAAAGCACAAAAACCAAGGAAATAACCTTTAGGGTCATTACAACATCCACTACTAAAAGGACTTTCATCCTCGAAAGTTACAGAAGAAAAGATACATGAAGGATTGAAAAGGTGAGGATTGCAGGTTCACATATAAATCTTGATCTCCCAAGTAGCCTCCTCGATCGGATGATGCCTCCACTGAACCTTAACTGACAGAATCTCCTTGGTCCTCAACTTCCTAACCTTCTTATCAATAATAGCAATAGGTTCCTCCTCGAAGGCTAAATATCATCCAACTAAACAGAATCCCACTGAAGCATGTGAGACTCATCCGATATATAATGCCGCAACATAGAAATGTGGAAAACTGGATGAACACCGGAAAGAGCAGAATGCAGGGCCAACTCTTAAGCAACCTCCCCAATGCAATAAAGGATATCAAATGGCCCAATGAACCTAGGACTAAGCTTACCCTTCCTCCCAAACCTCACCACATCCTTCATGGGCGACACCCGAAGGAATACACGGTCACTAACCATGAACTCTAAGTCTGAAAACCACCAGTCAGCATAACTCTTCAGCCTACTCTGGGCAGTGCAAAGTCTCTTTTGAATAACCCAAAATCTATCCATAGAATCATAAAGCAAATTAGTACCCCACGGCCTAACCTCAAAGGCATTAAACTAACCCACTGGAGATCTGCACCACCTACTATGAAAAGCTAGAATGGTAACTATTATTATAACCAAACTTTTCTAAGGCAATGAACTGGTCCCACTGACCTCTGAAATCAATAACACAGTACACTTGGACTGACCATCAGTCTATGGGTGAAAAGCAGTGCTAATATCAACTCTGGTACCCAACTCTCTCTAAATAGACCTCCAGAAACACGAAGTAAACTGAGTACCACAGTCAAAAATGATAGAAACTGGCACACCATGCAAATAGATAACCTTACGGATGTAGATCTGAGCCAACCTCTTGGAACTGTAGGAAGCCTGAACCGGTAGAAAGTGAGCAGACTTTGTCAACCTATCCATGATGACCCAAATAACATCAAATATCCACAAAGTATATGGCAAACCAACTACAAAGTCCATAGCTATCCGCTCCCATTTTCACTCCAGAATGGGTAGCCTCTGAGTCAAACCACCTAGCCTCTGGTGCTCAAACTTTACCTGCTGACAGTTCAAGCACTTAGACATGAAATTTGAGATATCCCTCTTCATCCAGTACCCCAACTAGTGTTGCCCTAAGTCATGATACATCTTAGCTGCTCCGGGATGAATGGAATACCTAGAATAATGAGCCTCCTCCAAGATCAACCTGACCAGGTCACCAACTCTAGGAACATAGATACAACCCTCAAATCTCAGAACACCCTCTAAATCTAAGGTCTCTTTCCTAGCTTCACCACTAAACACCTTGTCACGAATGATCCTCAACCTCGCATCATCCAACTGTTGTTCCCGAATCTGCTCCAACAAGGAAGATTTATCTTCAACACAAGCAAGAATACAGCCTGGCTTAGAAATATAAAGTCTAACCAACCTGTTAGCCAAGGATAGGATGTCCAAAGCTAATGGTCGCTCCTACGCTGCTAAGAAAGCCAAGCTACCCATACTCACTGCCTTCCGACTCAAGGCATCCTCTACCATGTTTGCCTTACCGGGATGATAAAGAATAGAGATGTCATTGTACTTCAGTAACTCTAACTGCCTGCGCTGCCTCAAATTTTGATCTTTCTAGCTGAAAATATACTGAAGACTACGATGGTCCGTGATGATCTCACAATGCACGCCATACAGATAATGCCTCCAAATCTTCAACGTGAAGAGTATTGCCGCTAACACAAAGTCATGAGTGGGATAACTTCTCTCGTGAACCTTCAGCTGTCTGGAAGCATAAGCTATAACTCGGATCTACTACATTAATTCACAACCCAAACTAATACTTGAAGCATTACAATATACTGTAAACCCCTGACTCTTGACCAGAAAAGTATGAATCAAAGCTGAAGTCAATAAGGCCTTGAGCTTTAGAAAGCTTGCTTCACACTCATCGGACCACTGAAAAGAGACATTCTTCTTAGTTAAGATAGTCAACATAGTTTCTATAAAAGAAAACCCCTACACAAACCATCTGTAGTAACCTACCAACCCGATGCAACTACGAACCTTGGTAGGAGAATTAGGCCTAGACTAGTCACGAACTATCATATTTTTTGCTAAATCCACCATAATCCCATCCTTGGACACCACGTGCCCCAAGAATGCCATAGACTCAAGACAAAACTCACACTTAGTGAATTTGGCATATAACTGATGGTCTCACAAGGTTTGAAGTATAACTCTCAGATGCTGCTCATGCTCCTCTCTACTCCTCGAATATACTAGAATGTCATCGATGAACACAATCATGAAAGAATCCAGGTAGGCTTTGAACACACAGTTTATTAACTCCATAAATACCGCTGGGGCATCGGTCAACCCAAAAGACATGACTAGGAATTCATAATGGCCGTATCGAGTCCTTAATACAGTCTTTGGGATGTTCGCAGCCTTATTTCTCTAATCGGACCTCATGTCTATCTTAGAAAACACCACTGCACCCTGTAGCTGGTCAAACAAATTATCAATATGGAGCATCAGATACCTATTCTTAACTGTCACCTTATTTAACTGCCTGTAGTCAACACACATACGAATGGACCCGTCCTTCTTCTTCACAAACAAAATTAGAGCACCCCACGAAAACACACTATGCCTGATGAAACCTTTACTCAACAAATTCTGGAGCTGATCCTTAAGCTCTCTCAACTTGGATAGTGCCATCAAATATGGCAGAATATAAATGAACTGAGTGTCCGGCTCGATATCAAGCCAAAGTCAATATCCCGATCAGGAGGAAGACCTAATAGATAATAAGGATACATATCCAAATACTAGCAAACCACAGGAACTGACTCGAGAGAAGGTGCGATGGCACTAGTATCATAGAAGTAAGCAAGGTAGGCTAAGCGTCTTCTCCCAACCAACCACTAAGCACTCAAAAAAGATATAATTCCCCTAAGTATGTCGGCACCATTTCATAATATAGGAGGGATACCAGGCATCCATATAGTAACAGTCTTGGAGAAGCAATCCAAGACCACATGGTAGGGAGACAACCAATCCATGCCTAAAATCACATCAAAATCAACCATATCCAGCACAACCAGGTCTACTCATGTGTCATACCCTAAGATAGTCACCACACAAGCCCGATATACATGAGATCCCCTACTAAGGAATCTCCTACTAGGGTAGCTATATGCAAAGGCACAGATAATAACTCACAAGCATACTCCAGATGAGTAACATAAAAAGCAGATACATAGGAGAATGTAGACCCCAGATCAAACAAAGATAAAATGGTCTGATGACAAACGGAGAATGTACCTGTGATAACAACATTAAAAGCCTCAGCCTCCGTCCAGCCCAGAACTGCATACATATGGCTCTGACAACCACGACCACCTGATCTACCAAATTGAGGACCTCCTCGAGTACCCTAGGGACCACCCCTACTACTCTATACACTGCCTCTGGCAGGTGGTGCTGGAGCCTTGGGGGTCTGAACCATCTGACTTTGCTAACCACCGTGACTAACTCTAGGATAATCTCTAACAAAGTGCCCCAACTCACGACACTCAAAGCACCCTCTGCCTGCCAAAGTTTGAATAGAAAAACCCACTAAACCAAACTGGTCTCCACAGCCCAAATACCCAAAATATGCGCCACGTGGCGACAAAATCAAACCATGACTACTTTGACCCTCAACAATCTGTAATGCCGCTTGAATAGGCTGGCTTGGCTGGAAATGCTGCTAATGCTAACCCCTACCAAAGTAGCCTCTGCCATGTGTCTGTGAGCCACTGTAACTGCCCTGATAGAGGGGCTTCTTATCACTGCCCCTTTAGGCCTTGTGAAGTACACCCTCGATAGTGCGGGCATAGTCTACCACCTCCAGCAAGGACTGGCCTGATGCTACCATACCCTCTGTAGCCAAATGGAGTTGTAAAGTCAAACCTCTAACAAAGCAATACACCCTCTCATGCGCGGTGGGAAGATTCATGGCGGCATGCCTAGCCAACTCATGAAAATGGACCTCATACTCTGAGACAGACATAGATCCCTACTCTAACCTGGTAAACTAATCAATCAACCACTACCTTAAACTGCGTGGTACATACGTATCCGAGAAAGCTGTAGAGAACTATGCCCAAGTAAGTGGAGGTGACCCGGGTGGCCTGCAAGTTATGTACGACCTCCACCACTGCTTCGCTAGGCCATCCAGCTGAAACACGGTGCAATCTACTCCGTGCGATTCAACCAACCCAAGATTATGCAACCTCTCCTTGCAACTAATCAGATGCTCATGCGCATCCTCCCTAGGAGCACCTGAAAACCTTAGGGGACCCACCATAGAAACCTACCAAGCATCTTCTGCTTTTGAGAAGATATAATCGGCCCAGCTGGAATAGGTGGAACAACTATAGGGACCGGCAACACCTCTAATCAGGGAGCCGCAGTAGTAATATCTGAACAACAACTGGCTATGAATGATTGAAGGATCAACAAGGGTGGCTCGTACTAGGTGCTGCATCAAAAAAGTATACATAGTGTAGTATGAGTACCAAAACAACGGGTACCCAGTAGGGATCATAGGCCGACTGAGCTCAGAAATATAATATATAATATAATATCTGGTAAAGTAACTAACTATAGGGATCCACCTAAAATCTAGTTATCAACAGAGCATAGGCGAAAACTAGACAGATAATAAAGATAATAATAATAGAAAAGAAAGAAGTAGACAACCATGGTAACAAACAAGCCAGGGACCATCATGATGCAATGTGAAATCCATGCGATGTAGTATGAGGCTAATGCATATGTGAGTTTGGAATCTTACATCGAACACACAATAAGTAAGTATAAGTCTGGAATCTTACGTCAGATGGATGATAAAATAATAGATCTCTCCTCGAAGCTCAAAGTTAGTTGAAAGTGAGGCTTGTCATTTCAAAAAAATTCACAATCAATAATAAAGTGGAACAATATCCTTTTCAAAAGATCAAAATGTGTAGAAAAGTGAAAAGCCTTTTTTTAACTCAGGAACCAACCATTCTTCCTTAGAAAACTCCTTTATGTCCCATGCTCATGATCACTGAAATGGATAAGTATATATATGCATACAGTACACACTTAATTAAGCACAAAATATAAACCAAAGAATTGGGCAAGGGTGCCCTCTAAGCAAGGTACTTACTTAGAATTCCGTCTAGTCCAAAGCTATGACCTCGAGCCCATAGTTATGCAATAACGGTAAAAATAAGTGGAACAAGCAGAAATTAACCACGAAAATAATTGAAAGGACCTACTCTACCTCTAAAACCTCCTAAAAGTGTTCTAAGGATTCTACGCAAGCCACAACAATTGTATAATCTCTTAAATCAAGGATAAGCAATATAATTCTAATCTACAATCCTGAAATGGACAATTTATACGATCACAAGATTTAAGCCTATTTCTACTCTAAGATCCTACCTAATGTTTCAATAATTTATAAAATATAGAATCTAACTAAGCCAAGTCTAAGGAAAATAAACTGTAACCTACCTCAAGGCCAAACTGCAAGAACGAACCATCACTCATGTTCCTTCCCCTTCTAAATAGCCTCAGAATGCTGCCACGCTATGAAGAACATAATCCAAGTGTCAAGACGAGAAAAATGACAACCATAATTCTATACAAAAAATTAGGCCAAAAATCAGGTTGGAAAATCAGGTTCGCAGCAGGTTTCTAAGCCCATGCCCAAAATTTAGGCGCAAACTGGACTGATCTCGGGGCCTAAAATAACCCAAAGTCCACTTGATCAAGAAATTTGCATGCAAAAGGGTCAATTTTAGGAAAGGAACACAAGAATAATGTTATGATGATGACTAGAACAAAAATAGGAAGAGAATTACCTCAATAGGACACACAATCAATGAAAATGGATGATTTCTCTCCTTGTCCGAGCTTTAGCAATGGAGGAAAGAGTTTTGGAAATGATATGAAATGAAGAAGAAAAATATCAATTTACTACCAGCAATTAGCGCACCTACGGTCAAAAGGACACAGGTGCGGCATCACCGTTGTGCCTAAATTACCACAAGGGTGGTGGTACAAAAAACCCCCGACCCCCACAGGTGTGGTGAACACGCCGCAGGGGCAGTACTGCAGGTGCAACAAAAGGATCACATGGGCGCTCCTTTTCGACATCACCTAGGGCCGCAGGTACGACTGGTGATCACAGGGGTGGAAGCGCAGGTGTGGCCCCAATCACGCAAGCACTCCATACAAGAAACTAGAAGCACCAGCTGCAACAACACACATCCAAAACTCCGACCTCATCCTTGGGATTCATTATGAACCCCGTGAACACAAACCAGACTTGCTAACCTAAAAAAAATGACATTTTAGACTTAACAAAATTGATGAAACTCCCAACAGAGATTGTCTTGAAGAAAAGTGGACCCAACACCCAAAAACCAACTTTAACCAACAATTAACCCAATAGCCCAAAATGAGTCCAGAAGCCTCGGGACTCAAACCAAAGGTCTCTCTAGCCCAAAGTCAACGCTCAAGAGCTAACAACACTGACAAAATATCCATCCGAGGTCGTCTTCTCTGAATGTTGACAAAAGTTAACTCTACCAGCCTTAAAAGTTGGAAAATAGGGAATAAACTTAAAACACAAATGAACTACCTGGGAATAGAATTATCAGTCCCAGAAACTCATAAATGACCTATAGCCGATGTGGGAAAGCTCGAAATACAAAAAAAGCACAAAACTAAGGAAATAACCTGGAGGGTCATTACACACATTCACTCTAAAACCTCTTTACTACTACTCTCGCTACATTGATTTCTCAAGATAAACTCACTTTTGTCACTTTGTTTCATTGTTATAATACTTCTAAATGCATCATGAATGCCTATTTTGCTTGCTTTGACATAAAATTAGAGTTTGGGGGTAAGGGTTTGTTTTGAACTAGTAGGGGAGAGATTATGAAGCATGCTGATTATTTTACGTCTTTAACTTCTTTAAAACTCTCTGTACAAGTTCTATGGAGTTCATGGCATTTGAATTCAAAAATAGGATAGCGTGTTAGAATAATATTTTTTTAAAATTTTGAACTTTTGGGGCTTGACTTGTAGTGTTAATCATCATAAAAATGATATATTAGTGTTGTACACCCCACTATAATGTCTGATCTGTGATAAAAACTAGTAAAATGGAGCATCTTTTGAAAATTGCCATTTTTGGATTCGTGGTCAGTTGGGGATGATGACTTCACTATGATGGAAGTCATCTTTCTTTGGTGACTTGCTATAGAGGGCATGACTCCACGATTGTGAACCACTCTTTCCCTAGCAGGCTGATTCTCACTACAGTGACCTCGCAACGGCAGAAAAATGTCCATTGCAGTGAAGGTCCTAATGTAGAATCAGTGCATAGAGGAGATAAAATTTTTCAAAAAAAAATTCTTTTGACTTCGTCGCTTTCATTCTTAATTCTTAGTTAATAATTACTGAAAATATTGTCTAACACAACTCTTTTTCTGTTCACAGAGATTACTACCATTATGGAAAAAGATGGTGATGCTTGCTATGAAAGGTTAGCAAGAGACCAGTGCATGGGGAAGTGTATGAAGCAGAGGGTTTAAGGGATCACACATGAGCAGGGTTTGTTAATGACAAAAGTGGAGGAGGAGGCACCAAAATTCTATAATCAATTATGGGAATTGGAATAGTGTCCTCTTGTAGACAAGCCTATCACCGCAAATGAGAGCTGGGTGAGGGAGATTTATGCTTGATCTCCCCACCATCAACTGGAATTCCCCAAATGCTATAATCTACATCTAAGGTGAGAATGTACGAATTGAAGATGCACTATCAATGAAGCCTTGGGGGTGCAAAATCCCTAGATACTAAATTCAACATGAAAGAAACAGAGGACGATGGTCTGTGGTTGGTGAACACACTGGTGAGGGAGGATAAGAGGGCCATAACCCCTTAGGTCAGTACTCATTCAGTAATTAAGAGCATCGACTTTACCCCCGATGCTCAAAGGTAGCTTAACTTGGTTTATAGGAGGATCTACCCTTCCAGATATGTGACTGACATTACCAACACCCGGGCATTGATAGTGGCTTACATACTAGATGGGGTACTGATGAATGCAGGTGCACAGATAGCGGATGAGTGGAGGTAGTTTACAATATCAACAAATAAAGACCTGTCATTTCCCTGTTTGATCACTACACTATGTGAGCGAGCAAATATTCCCAGTGAGCCAGATGACAACACCCTTGATCCTAACATGCCTTTTGACCAATTGAGAGTGAAAGGTGCACCAGGTTGAAACAAGAAGAAGAGAAAGTCGGGGTCTATGGTAGAGAGCAGCAGTGGTCAGTGTGGTGGCAGAGCTAGGGATAGCTCTTCGTGGCCTGTGGGTTCCTTTGGTGGATAAATTATGTGTAAGACCAAACATGAACCCACTTAGCTAATACTAAGGGTTGGGAAGATCGACAGGGATGATAAATTTATTGCGTGCATACTGTTTCTTGTGGTGACTATGTGCTAGTGGTTCTTATAGTAAAAATAAAATACTGGGAGGAGGATACGACCTAGATGACAAAGTATAATCTTTAATACAAAGAAAATAATTAAAGGTTGCTTGTATGTTGAATGTGGACAACAATTTTGTATTATGGTTAATTATATGGTATTTAAGGTATTATAATTAAGTAAATCATTGGTCTTCACGTATAGAAAGAGGAGTGATGGCCCTTGATAGAGAAATGTCTTAGATTAATCAAAATGAACTTGTGATGTGTTTACATGGATATAGAATTAATTAATCTATTATATGTGTTTGGATTGATAACATGTTGGTTGGTGTTTGGACATAATTGTTTAAGTGATTAATTATTGGCTTGACAATGCTTGTATGAATAAGCTGTATGATTGTTTGAAGCTGTCTTAAGTGACTTATAATTATGAAGTGTACATATTATTGATTGTGCACATGTGACATTATCCCGCGAGATGATTTAGATGAGAACATATTGAGATATGTTGAGAAAGTAAGAATATACATACTATTCTGCTGTTGAGGTGCTCAAGATCGATACGAGCTTACGAATGAATGGATATATGATGGAGAGGGTACCATGCTGGTATGGTACATGGATCCTAGGTTTTCCCCTGCAGGTCATGACTAGTTGGACACAAATAAGTCCCTTAGCATGTGTGTAAAGACGAGTGTTTTGAGTGGGTTCTAATATGATTACATTGATTCTGATGCAGAGACTATATGTATGAGAAACTGTATGGACATGTACCATGTTGTGGTGAGTACATTATATTTTTAAAGTTCAGATGACTTACTATGTATGTGTTTTGGTGACTTTTATGGCCTTGACTGTTGACATTTGATATATTTGTAACTGAAGTTCATTTATCTGGCTGTGATGACAATTTGATTATCTCAGTACTTGATTATGTTTTGTTGTATTTGCTACATGTTTATTCATTTCCTAACATATATTTGTTTACTATGTTGAATTGGTATATGATACCTACCAGTATATAGTATTTGTACTAATGCTACTCCTAGATTTCTTTTTGTGATTGCAGACTGTGTTCCAGAGGCTTCGGCAAGACCTCACATCTAATGCTCATGATTGATCGATTCGAGGGTGATCTACCTCCATTTAATGGCTGCGACGGATCTTCTTAGTTCACACATATCTTCTATTTTTAGACGTTGATATTTACTAGAAGTTTTTGAGTATTCTTAGACATTATTTAGTTAGCGTCCTATATGATGACTTTCAGATCTTGGGAGATGTAATAGTTAGTTTTGCATAATTATTCATTTAAGTTTTGAGACTTACTTATTATGCCTTATTAGTAGTTTATTTTGCTAAAGCTGTTTGGTTAAGGCTGGCTTAGAAGGTAATTTTTAGTTCTGGCATGACCCAAATTATGGAAGATCGTGTAGGCACCTCGAGTTGGCAAATCATGCGGACACTTACTCGTTTCTAACTCAATAGAAGAAACCCCTTATTACCAAAACAATGTTAAGCGAAATTCTTTTAAGCAGTTCAATATAATAATCAACTCAGTTAAACTCGTACTCAAAAATAATATCCTTGAAAACATACAATCCTTTGAAAACAAGAAGTACAACTTTCCCTTAAGGACCTAGTCTAAACATGTTCAAGAGCTTCTAAATTCAGAATTATGACAAGAAAATCGACACAACTTCTGCCTGTGAAATGAGATGCGCAGAAGTTATTGGAGGAGACTCGCCACTTTAGTCAACCTATCACACACTTACATCCAAAAGAGTGTAGAAAGAGTAGTATCAGTACACTACACATACTGGTAAGTTCCATCGGCCTACCAAGATTAGTTCATGTAACACCATATATAAATCAGCAAAGCAACAAATAATATCATGTAACAATTCTCATTATCACTTCCTGCCATTCGTAACACTTTCTCAACAAGTCTCAGGGATTCGTATTTTCTTTTAATTTAATTACAAGCATATCCTAGCCATCATCATTACACATTTAATTCTTCTTATGATAAGCTAGACAATAACCACACAATTACTAACACTTGGCATTGCTAAGACCACATACACCCATTATCACTACTTTCTCTTTTAACCATTAGTTATTCATTCCTCTCTAGTCAATTATTACTTATTATAGGTCCTCACCTACAACCCAAGTCAATCCAACAACAAGGCACAATGGTTCGTATAAGTTTGGTTTTTATAAAGATAACCAATTAAAGACTCAACCAGCCGATTGAGGCTATTCACATAATTTAGGTTAACACAACCACACAAAAATAAATAACTTAGCAATCAAGTAATCACCATAGTTTCGTAAGTAAATCTCAAAGATATACATAACAACATTCCATAATCAAGGGAATAAATGTCCCCCAAACACAGACACATTAAGTCATCACAATAACCCTACCATTATTAGCAGTCATATCACAACCATGGATCATGTCCACATAATCTCTAAAATATATAGTCTCTGTATCTCTTCAGTTTCAATGTAATCATAACTGTTCTCACTCAAAATATTCATCTGTACACACATACTAAGGAACTTATTTCTGCCCATCTAGTCATGACCTGCAGGGGACAACCTAGGATCCACGTACCATACTGGGGTAGTACCCACTCCTCCATATATCCGCTTGGCTGTAAGCTCACATCAGACTTGAGCAACTCAACAACAGAATAATATGTATATTCTTACCTTCTCGACATATCTCAGTATGTTCTCATGTAATTCATCCCTCAGAATAATATCACAAGGCACAATTAATAATAGGTACACTTCATAATCATAAGTCATTTTAGATAGGCTTCAAACAATCATAAAACTTATTCATACAAGCATTGTCAAGCCAATAATTAATTACCTCAATAATTATGTCTGAACACCAACCAACATGTTATCAATCCAAATACATAAAAGAGACTATATTAAGTCTAACTCCACGTAAACACATCATAAATTTATCTAGATTAATCTAAGACATTTACCTATCAAGGGCCATCAATATTGTTTATATATGTGAAGACCCATTATTTACTTTACTATCATAACCCTCAATGCCATATAATTAATCATAATACAAAATTGTTGTCCACATTCAACATACAAGCAACCTTTAATTACTTCCCTTTGTATTATAAGTTATACTTCATCATCTAAGTCATACGCTCCTCCCATTATTTTATTTTTACTATGACAACCACTAGCACATAATCAGCACAAGCAATACGCAAAAAATAGTATGCACGCAACGAGTTTATCATCCCCGTCGATCTTCCTAACTCTCAGTATCAGCTAACTGGGTTCATGTTTAGGTTTACACATAATATATCCACCAACATTCATACTAGTATTAATCACACTTAAATCACATCATGAAAATTTCACTCACATATGCATAACAACTACTCATACAGTCTTTTTCACATTTATTATAAGCAATTCCACCCAAACTCTATGCTCAGAGGCCTAGTTTTGTTGTCCCCTCTGATTCTATGTAGTATGCGGAACTAGATAATCAAAGTCTACTACTTATTAAATCATAAGCTACCTCAATGTCGTGTTTCTTCCATTACTACATGTAACCTCGCTCCTTGCTCTCAATCCAGTAATTTAAATAGAGAAGCTGCAAGGAGAACGAAGGGGTCACGCTTTCTTTGAGCGATTTTCCTCTTTTTTCTTGGTGATCTAACTTAGAATAACCCTAGGGAATTTTTAGGAGAAGCCTCTCTTGTGAAAAAGAGATGAAAGTTGAAAATACTTAATTCCAGCATTTTGCCTCATGAGGTTTGCTGCACCATTCACCACCTCGCTACAGTTAGCTTGCTATAGTGTTGAATGAACTGCTACGATGATTGTTTGCTAGTCGGTCAAACTTCTTTTGACTCTACTTTACTCCGCGCTTTACTAAACACAAAATTTAAATTCTAACATTTTACCCTAGAAATTTCAGTAACAACGCGATGAGTTGTTATATTAGATACCAATTCACCAACTGTTCATCCTGAAATGGACTCGGGGATTAGGAGTAAGTGACCAAAGTTCAAAAGAGGTTCTTTGGCAAGGCTACTTCATTTATTCAATTTCCTACTTACTTGAATTAATCCCACCGTGCCAATCAATAATTCTACATACTGTCTCTTTATTGAGACACTTCAGAACCATAGTGTGTGGATTTAAACATGACACATGAATTTAGATTACTTTTCTCATGATTTCCCAGCTTGGGGAAGAATTTTATTTATGCATGTCCCTACAAGGACTCACGATAATCGAAAGAATAAGATTTAGCACCAAATGACATTGTTGATGGAACATAACAGGAGACAACACCCGAGCCACTGTAGTGAGGGAATTCTCGTTGTAGCCAGCTTGCTATAACAGAGAATGGGCTACTGCAGTGGAATACCTGAAAGATTAAGGGTCAAGAAAAGAGGTTCATTTTATCACTTTGAAAATACTAACTCCCACATTCACTCAAAAACCTCTCTACTACTATTCTGCCTTTGTCAATTTCTCAAGGTAAACTCACTTTTATCACTTTATTTCATTATAATAGTACTTCTAAATACATTGTGAATGCTTATTTTGCTTGCTTTCACACAACATTGGAGTTTAGGTGTAAGGGTTTGTTTTTCCCTTGTAGGGGAGAGATTTCAAAGCATTCTAATTTATTTTATGTCTTTAATTCCCTTACAACTCTCTCTATGCAAGTTCTACAAAGTTCATGGGGTTTTGAACTCAAAAATGGGGTACCGTGTTAGAACAACATTTTTCAAAAATTTTTAACTCTTAGGGATTGACTTGGGCACGGCTCCGCGGCTGTGGACCATTCCTGCCATGGAGGGTTGATTCTCGCTACAACGACCTCACTGCGGTAGAAAAGTGTCTTCCACAACAAATGTCCTTAGGTAGAATCACTGCCTAAAAGAGCTGAAATATTTCAAAATAGATTTATTCTGACTTCCTTGCTTTCATTCTTAACTATTAGTTATTAATTACTGAAAATATTATCTGATGCAACTCTTTTTCTATTCATAGAGATTACTACTACTATGGCCACAGATGGTGATGCTAGCTATAAAATTTTTGCATGTGACTAGTGTAGGAGGTGGTATATGGAGCAGAGGGTTCGAGGGTTCACTCATGAGTGGGGTTTCTTAATGAAAAGGGTGGAGGAGGAGGCTCCAAAATTCTATAACCAATTATGGGAATTGGAATGGTTACCTCTGGTAGAGAAGCCCATCAGTGCAAATGAAAGCTAGGTGATGGAGTTTTATGCACATCTCCCCATCGTTAACTGGAATGCACAGGTCCCTATAGTCTATATCTGGGGTGAGCATGTCCAGATAGGAGCTGTGACTATCAATGACTCCTTCGAGGTGCCAAATCCCCCAGGTACTGAATTCAAGGAAAAAGAGAAAGAGAAAGATGGTCAGTGGTTGGTAAACACACTAGTAAGGTAGGATAAGAGGGCCACGACCCCTTGGGTTGGTAGTTATTTAGGAATTAAGAGCACCGACTTCACTCCAAACACTCGTAGGTGGCTCAACTTGGTTTCTAGGTGGATCTGCCCTTCCAAAAATGTGACTTACATTACCTACACCCAGACATTAATAGTGGCTTGCATATAGATAGGTTACCGATGAATGTGGGTGTACGAATAACAGATGAGTGAAGGTACTTTATAGCATCGGCTAACAGGGACCTATTATTTCCCTCTTTGATCACTACACTATGTGAGCGGGCAAATATGCCCAATGAGATAGATGATATCACCCTTGATCCCGATGTGACTTTTGACCTATTGAGAGTGA
Organism: Jaltomata sinuosa; assembly: GCA_003996215.1. NCBI lineage: Eukaryota > Viridiplantae > Streptophyta > Magnoliopsida > Solanales > Solanaceae > Jaltomata > Jaltomata sinuosa. The sequence goes on from QJPP01005534.1 coordinate 20,278, forward strand.
AGGTGCAATAAGAAGAAAAAGAAGCTGGGGTATAAGGGAGGGAGCATCCGTGGTTAGTGTGGTGGTGGAGCTGAGGCTAGCTCTTCATAGACTACGGGTCCCTTTGAGCAAATGGAAGAAGAAATGGAAGTTATAAAGGAACTCTTAAGGGGCTTACCACAGCCTCCCTCGAGGTCTACACCCTCAAGCGCTGCAGGTCCTTCGAACCTTCATGGTGCTTTTGAGTCTTTATCCAGGCCCATATAGAGCTTTGGGTAGATTTAAATGCTGCAAATAAGATGATATACTCCCAGGATAAGATGCTCATCCAGATGTGGAAGGGAATCAAAACCCTCGTCAAGACCCTTACCTTGGTTTAGAAGCTCCATAAGAAAAATCAGGCAGATGCTCAACAATTCTCCTTCCTAATTGGGTTTGATGAGGAAGAGTCCAGCGACTCAAGTACTAGTAATGACGGAGCATCTAGCTAGACCATGGCATCATGCATCCCCCACCCTTCATTCCCCTAAATTTATCTTATTACTTCCCCTTGTAGGGCCTTGTTTTCAGAAAATCTCTTTTCATTTTGCATGCTGGATAATTTCTTTTATTTCATTATTTTTTGGTATTGCGAGTGTCGTTGATGGCATTTAAAAGACAATGGCCTTGTTTTTAGACTAGTATATTTTATGCTATCGCTTTTTATAACTTGCAACCCTTGGATTTCCTTAGAAAGAAGTGAGAAATATGAAGTCCCTAAAATATGGGACTACTTTTGGAGTATTTTGCCTCATGCACTTCTGCTGCAATGGATGATATTCCGCTCTGGCGAGGCCAGGTCCACTACATCAGATTTATTACATTAAGGAAGTTCACTATGGCAAGGATTATCCTATGGCGGACCTCTATCCCTTTTACCCATGTGCTATAGTAGTCACTTCCTCGCAAAAGCAAGACCGCTGGAGCGAAGGTCAGTAGGAAATAGTGCAAAACCTTTAACTCTTTGATCAACAACATTTTTCTCGCCACCAAATCAACATAAAGATTACCATTATCATTATCTCAACACACTTTAACATAGATTTTACACATGATAATATTATTGTTACCTCATATAGCAATGATTTCAATACCATCTCATCACATTATCACACAATCAACACATTAAAATGACTCTTATGATCAAATACCAATTGAAATCGGTTAGATACCAATTGAACTCATCCAGGTATCAATTGGAATTGACCAGATACCAATTGATTTTCATCGAGATACCAATTGGAATCAACTAGATACCCATTAGACTTAATCTAGATAGACAATAGACTCAGACAACACGATAGGAAGAAAGAAAGTGAACAACTCATAGATGCATCATAGCTCCCTAAGGATTTGATGTAGACGTCAACACACCAGTCCAAAGGACTCTAATTGACATTGATCTTGTACTCGTGAGACCGATAATGTAATGTTATGATACCAACTATCATGACCCAAATTATGGAGGTCATGTGGGCACCTACTCAATTTAACTCGATATGAGAAACCCCTTATTACCCAAATAATATTAAGCAAAATTCTTCTAAGCAGTTCAATATAATAATCACATCAGTTAAACTCGTACTCAAAATTAATATCCTTCAAAACATGCAAACCTTTGAAAATAGAAAAAAACAACTTTCCCCAAGGACCTAGTCTAGACATGTACAAGAGCTTCAAAATACAGAATTATAACAAGACAATATAGACATAACTTTCATTTGTGGAATGAGATACATAGAAGTTGTTGGAGCAGACTCGTCACTTTAACCAAGGAACTTCATTCAACCTGTCACACACCTACACCCAAAATAGTGTAGCAAGAGATGAATTAGTACACCACACATACTGGTAAGTGCCATCAGTCAACCAAGATTAGTTCATGCAACACCACATATAAATCAACAAAGCAGCAAATAATATAATGCAATGATTCTCATTATCACTTTCTGCCATTCGTTACACTTGATTATTATTATCTTTCTTAATTCAATTACAGGCATATCCTAGCCATCATCAATGCATTTTTTTCTTCTTACAATAAGTTTGACAATCACCACATAATTACTAATACTTGGCATTGCCAAGACCACATACATCCTTTATCACCACTTACCCATTTAACCATTAGTTATTCATCCCTTTCTAGTCAATTATTTCTTATTATAGGTCTTCACCCATAACCCAAGTCAACCCAGCAACAAGGCACAATAGTTTATATAACGTAGTGTTCGGAATGAGAATCAATTAGGACTCAACCATCCATAAAGGTCTATTCACGTAATTCAGGTTAACCCAACCACATAGAAATAGATAACTCAGCAATCACCATAATTTAGTAAGTAAATCTCAAAGATAGACATAACAACATTCCATAATCAAGGGCATAAATGTCACCCAAACATAAACATATTAAGTAATCACAACAACCCTGCCATTATTAGCAGTCATATCACAACCATGGGTCATGTCCACACAATCTCTCAAATGTATAGTCTTTGTATCTTTTCAGTCTCAACGTAATCATAACAAGACTCACTCAAAACACTCATCTGTACAAATATACTAAGGAACTTATTTTATCCCATCTAGTCATGACCTGCAGGGGACAACCTAGGATCCATGTACCATATTGGGGTAGTACCCACTCCCCCATATATCCGTTTGGTTGTAAGCTCACATTGGACTGGAGCCACTCAACAACAAAATAGTATGTATATTCTTACTTTCCCAACATATCTCAGTATGTTCTTCTTTAATTTATCTCTTACAATAATGTCACAAGTGCATAATTAATAATAGGTACACTTCATAATCATAAGACAGTTAGGACAAGCTTCAAACAATCATACATCTTAGTCATACAAGCATTCTCAAGCCAATAATTAATCATCTCAACGATTATATCCAAAGACCAACCTACATGTTATCAATCAAAACACATATAAGAGACTATATTAAGTGTAACACCACATAAACACATCACAAGTTCATCTTGATTAATCTAAGACATTTTGTAACACCCCAGATCTTCCGGGCCTGGACCCAACTCAGAAAAACAAGAAAATAAAAATTTCCAAGTCCCAGTAAGATCCACGAGCCCTACCCATGAGCCAAGCAATAGTCCACGAGTTATAGACTAGACTCGTGGAACTCAGAATAGAGGCCAGCCTTTGTGAGGCCAAGTCCACAAGGTGAAACCACAGATCGTGGAACAGTCTACGAGTCGTAGACTCCACTTATGGAACTTAGACATGAGGCCCAACTGTCCCTATAAAACTACAACTTGTTTCCACAAACCATGGAATGATCCATGAGTCATGGAATGGTCTCATAAATATCAGACCTGAGGGTCATCAATCCCTCAAAAACCAAGATAGGGTTCCATGAACCGTGAATGGTTCCATGGCTGGTGAACCTAAGCTGTGGAAATCAGACCTACAGTTTGATAAAAAGTCCCAGGAACTATGATAGAGTTCTATGAGTCATGGAAGCATCCACGAATCGCGAAACCTGTCTGTGGAACTTGAGTCACAAATTTTTCAGCAGTTTTCTTTTATTTTCCCAGGGGTATTTTAGGCTTTTCCTATCCCATATAAGGCCTAAGCTATGTCATTTTAACTCATGTAAGCCTCATTAGTAAGCCTAGAACAACCCAAACCCCTTATTCCCTCAGACTAATCAACACTTAGCAAATTAGGAGAAAAAGGAATGCCTCCTTCTCTAAAAAACAAGCAGAAAGTTTTCCAAAGTTCAGGCCCTAAATCCAAGGGTTCTTTTGTTGGATCTTCTTCCAGGTATGTGGTATTTCATTAATGGGTCCCTTTCACTAATTGAGTCCCTAGATTCGATCTAGTCTTTCAGTTTTCAATTAGTTCTTCAGACCTAGAGTTCCTAAACCTTATGAAATCATTCAATTAAGATTTTATTACTTGTATGAAATTCATTACATGTTTTCTTGGGAACCTAGGATAGCCATACGTATAAAATTCAGTAACCCTAGCATGTGTTAATTTTAGTACTCATTATTTATACTTGCTAGTCAGCTAATTCAGTCAATCATGCTTCTTGATTTGAATGCCTTCAGTCTTCAATATTATTGTGAATTCTCAGTTATATAAGTATTTGAGTATTTTAGTTTGCATTTATTGCTTATATATTAAGTTAGGATTAGACTTAGCACTGAGTGGATGAAGGGATGAAGGCTCACCCATCAGTTTAGGTTGAGACCTTTAGTAGAAGTCCCTGAGTCCCAGAACTTCAGCACCACCGTAGGTTCTAAAGGGGGTCACCTGTCAGCTTAGGCATGGCACCCTTGTCCCTTGTGGACATCAGTTTAGTGGATCTACGTCAGATTTGTTTATACCCTTGGCAAGGTATGAACACCTCCCAGCCAGGGTTACAAGTTGGCCCTATAGTTAGCTCAGCTTGGGGTATGTTGGTTAATAGTAGCTCCTACAGTTTAGATTTAGTACTTGCATTGACCTTGTATTTAGTCTTTAAGTTATTCAGTTCAGTTCAACATGTTATAGTTTATGATTTAATACTTGGTCATTTCATTTAGTTTACCTCTTAGTTCATGTTTTAGTCTATTTATCATGTTTAGTATATCATTTACCTCTTTAGTATTGGTACATTCAGCTTTGCATATATCCTGCATTCTCAGTACATTCAGAGTACTAATGCATACTTTTTTGCTATATCTTATTATGATGTAGGTTCAGGCACCCAGCATCCAAACCACACTTAGTGTAACTTTCCAGTCCTTACTTAGTAGCTCAAAGGTGAGTCCTCATAGTTCGAGGACAATAGTTATGCTTATTCATTTCAGTCTTATATTTTAGTTTTCATACTTTTAGAGTTAGATGGGGGCTTGTCCAAGCAATTGCTTAAGTTAGAGGCTTTCAAACATAGAACTAGAATCATCTTTTGGGTTGTCAGTTTTACTTTTGGTCTTACTATATTCTTAGATATTTATATATTTAGATATGCTTAGATTATATTTCTAGCTTACTTATTTAAACTAGTTTATCTTCTATACAGATTGTATTTGATTTAAAAATGCCTAGATATGCCATACCATGGGTTAGCTTGGGGTCACTCATGATACTAAGCACCATGTTGCATCTAGGGGGTAGCCTCAGGGCGTGATAAACTTGGTATCAGAGAATAAGGTTCAAGTGTCCTAGGGTGTCTGAAAGCTGCATCGAGTAGAGTCTTTTTCATAGGTGTGAAATGCACCACACTTATGAGAGAGTGGCTATGAGATAATTTTAGGAAATCTTCCCTTTTTTATATTCCGTCTCATGCTTAGAGTATGAACTCTATTTAATCTCCTTCTAACTCGTGTTCTACGCATTACAGAAAATGCCTCTTAGAAGAGTAAACACAAGAGGGAATGGAAACAGGAATGGCAACCAACAAGCCCCACCAGCTCCAGCAGACCCTCTGAATAAGCAAGTCACTCATGTAGAGTTCAGGGCTTCCTTTCAGGTGCTTGCTCAGGCCATGACTTCCTAGGTCAATTAGAAAGCTGTAGTACCAGCCATGCCACAGACTAACTTTGCAGTAGCTAGGGTCAAAGACTTCACTCGGATGAACCCTCATGAGTTCCATGGTTCCAAGTCGGAGGAAGATCCACAAGAATTCCTAGATGACATCCAAAAGGTAATGGAGGTTATGAGTGTCACCCCGGTTGAGAGTGCAAAATTAACTGCTTTTCAGTTGAAGGGAGTGGCTCATGTGTGGTATCAATAATGGAAGGAGTCACGAGGTGCTAATGCAGGCCTAGTGGGTTGGAATTATTTTCAAACTGTATTTCTGGATAGGTTTTTCCTGATTGAACTCAGAGAAGCAAGGGTTCAAGAGTTTATCAACTTGAGGTAGAATGATATGAGCGTGAATGAGTACTCTCTCAAGTTTACTCAATTGTCAAAGTATGCTTCGGCAATGGTTGCTGACTCTAAGGCCTATTTAAGCAAGTTTGTATCAGGTGTTTCAGATGATGTGGTCAATGAGTGTAGGACTGCTATGCTGGTGAAGGACATAGATATCTCCAGGTTAATGACTCATTCCCAACAGATTAAAGAGGGAAAGATCAAAATAAGGGAAAGAGACAACAAAAGTGCTAGGAAAGGTGACTTTAGTTACTCTTAGCAGAGGTCAGATGGTGGTAAGTTCCTCCAGAAATCTTTAGCTCCAGCTCCATCTCTTCCAGTGCCCTAATGCCTATGTTCAGATAGGATCGATGGGATAGGGCACCGGGCTCTAAGTCCTAAGGTAGCATCACTAGTGGGCACACTCATCCAGTTTGCAGCAAGTGTAGTAAGAACCACCAAGGTGAGTGTATGGAAAGTAGTGCGAACTATTTTGGGTGTGGAAACCTGGGCCACAGAATGAAAGAGTGCCCAATGACTTCTCAGAAGGGTAGGGATACTCATCCATAGAATTAGGCTAACTCTATTGCAGCTCCAATAGGTTACCCAACTCAGTAGGGTGCCTCATCTAGTACAGGTAGTGGTCAGTGCCTGAACAGATTATATGCCCTTCAGACTCGATAGGACAAAGAGAATTCTCCCGAACATGGTCACGGGTATGTTCAAAGTCTTCCATCTTGATGTTTATGCACTGTTAGACCCACGAGCTACACTTTCTTTTGTAACTCCATATGTAGCAGTAAATTTTGGTGTCAGTCCAGAAACCCTCCTAGAACTTTTCTCAGTTCTACTTCAGTTGGTGAACCAGCCATAGATAAGAGGGTATAAAAAAATTGCTCTGTCACAGTTTCCCAGAAAGTCACTTGAGCCGATCTAGTAGAGTTAGAAATGACTGACTTTGATATTATTCTAAGCATGGATTGGTTACACTCATGTTATGCCTCAGTCGATTAACCAGGATAGTTCAGTTATAATTTCCTGATGAACCAATCTTAGAATGGAAGGGTAATACCTCAGTGCTTGTAGGCCAATTCATCTCTTACCTTAAGGCTAGAAAAATGATTTCCAAAGGGTATATCTATCATCTTATTCTGGTTAAGGATTCAAATTCTGAGACCCCAACTCTTGAGTCAGTCACGGTGGTGAATGAATTCCCAGAAGTGTTTCCAGAAGATCTTCCCAGAGTTCCTCCTGAAAGGTAAATTGACTTTGGAATAGATCTCCTTCTAGATACCCAGCCCATCTAAATTCTCCCTTACAGAATGACTCCAGTAGAGCTTAAGGAATTGAAGGAAAAATTGAAAGACCTTCTCAATAAGGTCTTCATCAGACCCAACATCTATCCATGGGGTGCTCCAGTGCTTTTCGTGCATAAGAAAGATGGTTCTCTCGGGATGTGCATTGACTACCATCAATTGAATAAAGTCATAATCAAGAACAAATATCCCATCCCTAGAATTAATGACTTGTTTGACCAGCTTCAAGGTGCCAGTTTTTTCTCTAAGATAGACCTCAGATCCGACTATCATCAGCTCAGAGTCAGAGATTGTGACATTTTGAAGACAACCTTCAGAACTCGGTATGGTCACTACGAATTTGTAGTTATGTCTTTTGGACTAACAAATGCCCCTACAACTTTTGTGGATTTAATGAATAGGGTGTTCAAGAAGTATTTGACATATTCGTCATCATTTTCATTGATGATATACTTATATATTCTCGAAGTGAGAAAGAACATGCAAACTATTTAAGGGTTGTTCTGCAAACTCTCAAGGATCGCCAGTTATTCGCTAAGTTCAGTAAGTGTGAATTATGGTTAAGATCAGTTGCTTTCCTTGGTCATGTGGTGTCTAGTGAAGGCATCCGAGTTGATTCACAGAAAATAGAGGTAATAAAGAACTGGCCCAGACCCACCTCTCCGACAAACATCAGAAGCTTCTTGGGGTTGGAAGGTTACTACAAGAGGTTTGTTGAAGGATTTTCATTGATAACTTCTCCATTGACCAGGTTGACTCAGAAAAAGGTTATGTTCCAGTTTTCAGATGAATGTGAGAAAATCTTCTTAGAGTTGAAGACCAAGTTGACTACAACTCATGTTTTGACTCTACTAGAAGGGTTAGATGGTTTTGTGGTTTACTGTGACGCATCCAGAGTTGGCTTGGGTTATGTCCTGATGCAGCATGGTAAGGTCGTAGCTTATTCCTCCAGACTACTTTAGATTTATGAGAAGAACTAGACGACTCATGACCTTGAGCTTGCAGCAGTTGTTTTTGCCTTACAAATTTGGAGACACTACTTGTATGGTTTTCATGTAGACGTATTCATAGATCATAAGAGCCTCCAATATATTTTCACCCATAAAGATTTGAATCTTCATCAGAGAAGATGGCTTGAGTTCCTCAAAGACTATGATATGAATGTGCTCTACCATCTGGGTAAGGCCAATGTAGTGGCTGATGCACTCAACAAACTGTCCATGGGTAGTGTGTCTCATGTTGAGGAAGAGAAGAACGCATTAGCCAAGGATGTTCATAGGCTTGCTCGCTTGGGAGTTTGACTTACAGATACGGCAAACGGTGGTGTGATAGTCTAGAATAGGTCAAAATCTTCGTTAGTAGTTTAGGTGAAAGAGAAATAAGACAATGATCCTATATTACTTCAGTTAAAAGGTTTGGTTCATTAGCAGAGGGTAGAAGTTTTCTCCCAAGGGAGAGATGGTGTGCTTTGCTACCAGGTTCATTTATGTATGCCTAATGTGGATGAGTTAAGGCAACAGATCCTGACAGAAGCCCATAGTTCCAGATATTCTATTCATCTCGGTACCACTAAGATGTACCATGATCTATAGAAAGTCTATTGGTGGAACGGCATGAAGAGGGACATTGCAGATTATGTGGCAATGTCCTAACTATCAGTAGGCGAAGGTAGAACATCAGAGACTGGGGAGTCCATTGCGGTTTGCACCCTTAATGTATGTCTCCTTTTGTAGTTTGCACCCTATCCTATTTTTTTAATGATTCACATCCTAACCTTTTTATTTTTTTGCAAAATAATGAAAACACTAATTTTTAAGAAAATTCACAAGGGAAAAATTGGAAATACAAATAAAAAAAATTACACCAAAAAAAAGAAGCTGAATAAGAAAATGAGAATTTTGGAAAATCATAAGCTAAGCTCAATTCAAACATTTCAAACACACAATCCCATATTCAAAAGTATCTCAAGATTAAAACCGAAAAGGAAAATAAATTTCTAGGTGTTTTGTAGTCTTCAGTTTGAATTTCTTCTAGTGTAAAACATGATGAACAAGTATGTGTAAAAGTTTATTTTTGAGATTTTTTGTTGTTGACCCATTTCATTCTGGCATTAAAATTGATAAACATGCATTAATTGATAAATATAAAGAAGTTATTTTTTTTGTAAAGATATGATTTTGGAGGGTTTGGCTGCTGACCCAGTTGGAGTTTGAATTGAATTTGACATTAAAAATGATGAATAAGTACGAATTAATGTATAAAGAAATAACTTTAATATGTAACACTTTGATTCTGAGGTGTTATGCATTTGACCCATTTGCAGTATGAATTTATTCTTGGGTATGAGACGTTCAAGTTAAAGCGGAGAAGAACCCATATTGTGGGATGCATTTTACAATGTAAATCTGATGTCTTCGAAGATTTTTCTAAAATTCAGAAAAAAACTAAGAGTTATCGAGTGTGTATTATGAGCCTGAAATACATTTTTGTTATTGGTTTTAATATAATCTTGAGATACTTTTGGATATGAGATTGTGTTTTTGAAATGTTCGAATTAAGTTTAGCTTCTAATTTCCCAGAATTCTCATTTTTTAATTTAGCTTTTTTTTTTGGTGTAATTTTTTTATTTGTATTTCCAATTTTGCCCTTGTGAAAATTTTGAAAAAAGTGTTTTCATTATTTTGCAAAAAAATAAAGAGGTTAGGGTGTGAAACATTAAAAAAAATAGGACAAGGTGTAAATCACAAAAAAGGACATACGTTAGGGGTGCAAAACGCAACAGGTTTCATGGAGTTTCCCTTTCTATCATTTCAGATAGGGGTGCTCAGTTTACAGCCCTTTTTTGGGAGATCCTTTCAGAAGGATCTTCGTAATCAGGTAAACCTCAGCACAACATTTCATCCACAGATGGATGGTCACGCACAACGTACAATTCAGACCTTAGAGTATATGCTGAGAGATTGTATGATTGATTTCAAAGGTAGTTAGGATGATCACTTACCTCTCATAGAGTTTGCCTACAATGACAACTTCCATTCCAGCATTCAGATGGCCCCATATGAGGCACTTTATGGGCATAGGTGCAGGTCATCGGTTGGTTGGTTTGAAGTAGGTGAAGTAGCCTTGATTGGGCCAAATTCGTTTCATGAGGCTATGGAGAAAGTTCAGCTAATTAAGGAAAGGTTGAAGACTGCTCAGAGTCGTCAGAAGTCCTATGAAGATGTGAGAAGAAGGGACATAAAATTTTAGATTGATGATTGGGTTTTCCCGAAAGTGTCACGCATGAAGGGTGTGATGAGATTTGGCAAGAAAGGGAAGCTCAGTCCCCGATATGTAGGTCCTTATAGAATTCTGAGAAGGATTGGTAATGTGGCTTACGAGTTAGAGTGGCCAGCAAAACTAGCAACGGTTCATCCAGTCTTTCACATTTTGTTGTTGAAGAAGTGTGTCAGTGATTTGGCATCGATTGTGCCATTAGAGAGTGTAGTTGTGAAGGATAGCCTCACCTATGAGGAGGTTCCAGTTGAGATTCTTGACCGTCAGGTTCATAGGTTGAGAAATAAGGAAGTTGCTTCGGTGAAAGTTTTATGGAGGAATCAATCAGTCGAGGGAACTACATGGGAAGCAGAAGCAACCATGATGGCCAAATACCCTCACCTCTTTCCTTCTGATCCAGCTCCAGCTTGAGGTCATAGTTCCTCTTCAGTTTCTCAACTTCATCATGCACCTCAGTCAGTATTATGTTTCCTCAGCTATTCCTACATTTTCAGCATGTTTTCATGTCCTTAGAACTTACTTCAGTCAAATATCAGTTTCTAGTACTCAGTGGCAGGGATTGCAACTCTTTCCTTCCAAACCCAGCTTATTTAGTCTTCATTCAAGGATGAATAATCCCACGAGTCGTGGATTAGACTCATGGAGCTCAGAACAGAGGCCAGCCTTTGTGAGGCCAAGTCCATGAGTTGAAACCATGGACCGTGGAACAGTTCACGAGCCGTGGACTTCACTCGTGGATCTCAGACCTGAGGCCCAACTGTACCTATGAAACTACGACCTGTTTCTACGAACCATGGAATGATCCACGAGTCATGGAATGGTCTCGTAGAAATTAGACCTGAGGGTCATCAATCCTTCAGAAACCATGACAGGGTTCCATGAACCGTGAATGGTTCCACGGGTCATGAACCTAAGCCATGGAACTCAGACCCGCAACTTGATAAAAAGGCCCAGGAACCATGACAGAGTTTTACGAGTCGTGGAAGCATCCACGAACCATAGAACCTGTCCACAGAGCCTGAGTCGCAAATTTTTCAGCAGTTTTCTTTTATTTTCCGAGGGGTATTTTAGGCATTTCCTATCCCAATAAGGCCTAAGCTATGTCATTTTAACTCATCTAAGCCTAATTAGTAAGCCTAAAACTACCCAAACACCCTTATTCCCTCAGACTAATTGACACTTAGCAAATTAGGAGAAAAAGGAACTCTTCCTCCTCTCAAGAACAAGCAGAAAGTTCTCCAAAGTTCAGGCCCTAAATCCAAGAGTTCTTCCATAGAATCTTCTTCCAGTATGTGGGATTTCATCAATGGGTCCCTTTCACCCATTGAGTCCCTAGATTAAGTTTAGTTCTTCAGTTTTCAATTAGTTCTTTAGACCTAGGGTTCCTAAACCTTATGAAATCATTGCAATTCAGATTTTATTGTATAGATGAAATTCATTACATGTTTCCTTGGGAACCTTGGATAGCTATACGTACAGAATTCAGTAACCCTAGCATGTGTTAATTTCATTACTCATAATTTATACTTGCTAGTCAGATAATTCAGTCAGTCATGCTTTATGATTTGAATGCCTTTAGTTTTCAGTATTATTATGCATTCTCAGTTATATCAATATTTGAGCTATCCAGTATTTCAGTTTGTATTCATTTCTTATATATTCAGTTAGGAGTAGACTTAGCACCGAGTGGACAAAGGGATGAAGGATCACCCGTCAGTTTAGGATGAGACCTTTAGTAGAAGTCCTCGAGTCCCAAAACTACGGTGCCACCATAGTTTTTAAAGGGGGTCACCCATCAGATTAGGCATGACACCCTTGTACCTTGTGGACATCAATTTAGTGGATCCACGTTAGATTTGTGTGTACCCTTGGCAAGGTATGAACACCCTCCCAGCTAGGGTTACAGGTTGGCTCCATAGTTAGCTCAGCTTTGGGTATGTTGGTTAACAGTAGCTCCCACAGTTCAGATTCAGTACTTACATTGACCTTGTATTCAGTCTTTCAGTTATTCAGTTTAGTTCAGCATGTTACATTTCATGATTTAATACTTGGTTATTTCATTCAGTTTACCACCTAGTTCATGTCTTAGTCTATTTATCATGTTCAGCATATCATTTACCTCTTCAGTATTGGTACATTCAACATTCATTGCATATATCCTACATGCTTAGTACGTTCAGAGTACTAACACATACTTTCGTGCTACATCTTATCATGATATAGGTTCAGGCACCCAACATCCAGACCTCGCTTAGTGCGACTTTCCAGTCCTTACTCAGCAACTCAGTGGTGAGTACTCATAGTTCAAGGATAATAGTTATGCTTTTTCATTTCAGTCTTATATTTCAGTTTTCAGACTTTTAGAGTTAGCTGGGGTCTTATCCCAACAACTCGCTTCAGTTAGAGGCTTTAAGACATAAAACTAGAATCAACTTTTAGGTTGTTAGTTTTACTTTCAGTCTTACTACATTCTTAGATATTTATATATTCAAATATGCTTGGATTATATTTCCAACCTACTTATTTAAACAAATTTAGCTTCCGCACAAATTGTATTTGATTTAAAAATGCCTAGATATGCCAGACTATGGGTTAGCTTCGGATCACTCGTGACACTAAGCACCGTGTTGCATCTAGGGGGTAGCCTCGGGGAGTGACACATTTCCCTAGCAAGGTTCATCACTCCCATTTCTATATGTGAAGACCCATTATTTACTTTATTATGATAACCCTGAATGCCACATCATTAATCGTAATACTAAACCATTTTCCACATTCAACATACAAGCAACCTTTAGTTACTTCCCTTTGTATTATAGATTATACTTCGACATCTAGGTCGTATCCTCCTCCCATCATTTTATTTTTACTATTAAAACCACTAGTACATAATCACCATAAGAAATACCCAAACAATAATATGCATGCTACAAGTTTATCATCCTTGTCGATCTTCCCAACCCTTAGTATCAACTAACTGGGTTCATGTTCGGGTTTACACATAATATATCCACCAACATTCATACTAGTCTTAATCACAGTTGAATCATATCATGTCAATTTCATTCACATATACATAACAACTACTCATACAGTCCTTTTCATGTTTAATATAAGAAATATCCACCTAAACATGATGCCCGAAGGCCTAATTATGTTGTATCCATCAATTCTATATAGTATGTACAACTAGCTAATCAAAGTTTACTACTCATTAAACCATATCCTATCTCGATGCCAAACTGCTACAATAACTGCATGTAAATTTTCTCCTTGCTCTTGATCTAGGAATCCTAATGGAGGAGCTGCGAGGTGGATGAAGAGGTCATGCTTCCTTTGAGAGCATTTCCTCTTTTTTTCTTTGTGATCTAACTTAGAACAAATACTAGGGCATTTTTAGGAGAATCCTCTCTTGGAAAAAAGAGCTGAAAGCTAAAAACACTTAATTTCGGCATTATACCTCGCGATCTTCACTACTGCGATCACCACCTCATTGCGGTAAGCTCGGTATAGAAGAGAATGGAGCACTGCGATAATCATTAACTAGTCATTTCAACTTCTTTTGAATCTACTTTTGTAATGACCCTTCCGGTCATTCCCATATTTAAGTTTTGAAGTCAAGCAAATCGACAAAAGATAGCGTAAGACCTTTAACAAATTTTCTGAACCTTGGGTCAAATGTCTCGGAGCTTTTCTCTCAATATATAAAAGAAGTCCCCCGAAATACCAAATCGAAGGTCTACGAGTCTAGTTTCCAACGCACAAAACCTCACGTCCAACTGATCTCGGAGTAAAGAGTTATGACTGTTTTACCGCGGACTGTCTGGCAGAAAACGGGTTGCGAACCGGGTCGCGAACCGGGTCGGGTTAAACTCGATTTAAGCCTCGACTTCACGTTTTAAAATGCCATTTCAGTTCCAAAACAGTGATAAAATATAAGGGAGGATCCCGAGAGAATTCTTGAGTATCAAAATCGTGCGTTGGCGAATTACGAGCCTAAACTTAAGAATTTTATTAGCCTCGTGCGTGTATTTGAAATATTTATTTAAAAGTTGAAATGGGTAAAAATTATATTATTATTACCTTTTTAAAATATTTTAAAGGTTTATGGAAAATATTTTTGATACGTTATAAGTATATATGTATTTATTTTATAAAGTTTTTATACTCCATAATATTTTAACGGAGATAGTAAAATTAGTTATGTTGAAATTTATTATTATAATATAGTAGGTTTTATTGGAAATAATTTTCTATCAATTATGATATATTTAAAATATTATATTTATTATACCACGAATTTATGCAATACCCGAATACATATGAAGCGGAACGAAAATAAGGGTAGTGTAGCCACCTCCACTACACGTGGAGGTGGAGGAAGTGGGCAGCCATGACTAGCTTCATTAGGTGGCAGCCATTTGACTAATGTCATGGCTGATTTTTGCCACTTAGATAAGGACTAATTGGAAAGCTATATTATGCCTTTCTAAAGTGGCCATTATAGTATATATCATTACCTATATGTATATACGCATGGTGAAGGGGATTTGGGAGGATCAATGTTCTGATATTTTATTTTGATTCTTGAAAGGAAATCAATTATCTACGTCAAGTTATTCAAGCCCAAATCTGATTCTGATTTAGTTTTGGATTTTCTCGGAGTGGTTCGAGCTTGGACATTGTTTTTCTAGCAGCTTGTCGTTGGACGACAGGTAGGTTACGGTTTATTTTCTCTAGACTCCGTATATATAAAATAAAATTGTATTAATGAGCATCCTTGGGTTGGTTTATTAGGTTGGTACCACAGACCTTGACCGCTTTATTGATGTGCGCCTATTTTTATTCCTCCGTTGTTTGTAGTATTTGCGGATATATTTTATTTACCCTTGCGGTCCTTTGAGGCCGTGTTGACTCTGGAACATAGAAGGTGGGATTTTGGGAATGTCCGCGAGTCCCGGGCATAGAATTATCCTTCTAGGCTGGTTATGCTTGCTCAGTAGCTGTGGGCCTGTGCAGGGTCGATAGGTTGATTGTGAGCTGCGGGGCAGCTATTGTGTGTGATCATACCATTTCCATGCATATAAAGAGGTTTTATCCGTGTTTTACTGGGGTTTTGGCTTCGGGCCTACTGGCACTGTTTTCTAAACCTTGCATGGCCCGGGGGGCCCGTTTTTGATGGAAATGATTTGGAAATGGTTGATTTCACTTGTGGAGATTTTGGGCAAGAAAGTAAAATTATGTTTAAAATCATCAGTTTTATGATTATCGCTAGACTCGGCAGGGCCGGGGTGCTAGTTGAGTTTTCTTATTACTTGAGATGATTTTTAGCCTCGGTTGGACCGAGCACCTGAGATGACTTTTTACTGTTTAGACCCGGCTACGCCCGGGCACCCTTGGAGGGGTTTTTGAGATATTTTCTACTATTTTTAGTCCTGGACAGGGTCTGGGCATGCATATTCGAGACTGGGTCTCTATCTTGATATCGAGACTGGGTCTCTATCTTGATACATGTTCTGATACTGAGATTTTAGTATGGGGTCTGGACTCCATGGACCTTGCCATCCGGGCCAGGGGCTACGGGCTGCGTGTGCCGGAGGAGGGGTATACGGTGGAGTAGAGGTATACGGGCAGAGTCCTTCCATGGAACCTACCTGCTGGGCCGGATCGGCGCCGGAGGAGGTACATACAGAGATACCATGGCACTTGAGATCTTCATGCATCATATCATTCATGGTTCGAGGTTCCACCCTTGTTTGCTGTTTGCTGTTTGTACGCTCCGGTAGTATGGGATGCCGGAGGGTTTGTTTTCACTTGTTTGTGTTCCTCGGTTGTATGGGCGGCCGGGGGACTGTAGGTAGACTTTTGATTTTTACTTATAGAATTGTTCTCTATTATGGATAAGTATGAGATTGGTATGATTAGTTGAGTTTGATTCATGTCTCTGAGCATGCCTATTATTACTCTTTCTCTCTTCTTCTTACACTTGAGGTTACCGGTATACCGTCCATTTCGCAAACTTATTTTGTATACACTGTTGTTGCAAGGACCCCAGGTGCGTTGTTTCTTACTTTCACCTGTGCCTATGGTGTGTATATTCTGCTTACTAGCCTCACATGTGGTTCTATTGATTTCCCTCTGGGCTAGTTCCTGTGTACCTTCGTTGATTTCTGTGACCGATTGCTTCTATTCTGTCTATTACTGCTCTTTTATCTTATATGTGCCCAGTCGGCCTATGATACCTACTGGGTACCTTATGCTTCGCATTTGGTGCTCACCCCTACCCCCTGCATCTTTGGGTGCAGATCTTAGCGTGGGCCATCGCCGTTAGACCGTTGTGATTCGTGCTTGGAGATCTGTTGAAGACTACTTCAGGCTGAGGGTGAGCTCTTGGCGATCGGAGCTTAGCTTTAGTTTATCTTTGCTTTATGTACTCTATTACCATTCGGAGACATCTGTATATATTCTTTTGGATAGTTTACACTCCATGTATGTAGTTTTGGCTCTGTACTATGATACCAGGTCTTGGGGTTTGGTTTAGTTTCCGCATATGTATATATTTATATCCCTGTTATCTATTTTATTCATCTTGTTCTCTTATTGGTTAGATAGTAGCCCATTACTAGCTGTTCTGGGCTACGGGGATTGGTTCACCTACCGGGGGTTGTAGGTGCCATCATGACCGAGAAATCGGGTCTTGACAACTTGGTATCAGAGCCTTAGGTTCACTCGTGTCATCGGTATAGGAGCCAATGTCTAGTAGAGTCCTGCGGATCGGGGCGGAGACGTCCGTACTCAATCTTTGGGGGGCTACAGTTACATTCTAGGAAATTTAACTCTTTCATTGCTGCTGTGTCGTGCGTACTACCCTTGAAGTTTCTAGAGATCTCATTTGTTCTACTTCATTCTTCCGCAGATGGTTCGTATGAGATCATCGGCAGCACGCGAGGATGTGCCTCCCACTCCAGCTAGGGGTCGAGGACGCCCTCGAACAGTGGCACCTGCTAGAGCTGCTAGCGTGGAGATAGAGCCCGAGCAGCATGTGGTTCAGGGGGCAGCCCAGGTACCACCAGCTCCATCGCCAGCTCCAGTACCAGCTCCAGCGCCCACTTCTATGCCAGCTCCAGCCGCAGCTCAGTCTCCAGATATTCGGGGATTACTATTACAGCTTTTGGGTGTGATTGGAGAGCGGCCTTCTGAGGTAGCGCAGACATCCTCTCAGGGGGCAGCCCTGGGTGCACAGAGCTCAGGAGCGTAGCCGGCTACTATGGCTCCCCGTGCGGAGGTCATTCCGGTCCCATCTGTTGCACAGCCTCTTACTCCTCGCCCAGTTATGACAAATTCAGAGCAGAAGGCGTTGGGTAGGTTTTTGAGGTTAGCACCTCCGAGATTTGTGGGTACTTCTGGGCAGGATCCACATGACTTTATTACTACCTGTGAGAAGATGTTGCATCATCTGGGTTTGTTAGAGACTCATGGGGTTGGTTATTCTACCTATCAGTTGGAGGGCCCAGCGAAGTTATGGTGGAGGGCCCAGGTTGCTTGTAGATCACCATCGTCACCTCCTTTGACCTGGTCTGAGTTTTATG
>QJPP01005535.1:0-66209 GCA_003996215.1 Jaltomata sinuosa
GAATAAAGGAGAAAAGAGCTTAATGAGTCTTACCAATTACAGTTTACAAGTTTCATATTATATCTTGTTCAGATTTACTACTTGCGACTTGCTTTTATGTTTCTACCTTACATGCCAGTACATTATTGTCGTACTGACGTCCCCATTTCCTGAGGGCACTGCATTCATGCCTGCGGGTCCAGACAGAAACCCAGACAGACCCCTTCAGTAGGAGTTGCAGAGTTCAGCCATTTTGGTAAGCTCCATTCTTCCTTGAGATGACGAGTCAGAGGTCTAGCTTATATTTTGACAAGGTTATGTTTATTTACATCTTATGGGTAGTACAGGGCCCTGTCCTGGATATGAGATATTTTACTTACTCCTAGAGGCTTGTAGACGTGTATATGTATATCAGTGTTGGATATGGCCTTGTCGGCCTTGTTATTAGCTATCTACTATGATAATAGCCTTGTCGGCTTTGAGTTGTTTACCTACTATTAAGCTTTCACTGTTTTAAATTTCTATTCTTAGAGACCTTGTCGGTCGCAGACCCCCAGTAGGTTCAATAGAGATACACTCTATTTTGGCACCCTCGACCTTTTGGGGCTCCGGGTGTCGGTCATGCCTCATATGGTTTGCGGCGTGACACTTAGGGACACTTATGACACTAAGCACCGTATGACGTCTAGGGGGTAGCTTTGGGGTGTGACAAATTTGGTATCAGAGCATCAGGTTCAAGTGTCCTAGGGTGTCTGAAAGCCGCATCGAGTAGTGTCTTCTTCATGGGTGTAAAGCGCACCACACTTATGGGGGAGAAGCTATGAGGTGTCATTAGGAAAAACATCCCTTCTTTCTTTCCCAGTTCATGCTATAGAGTATGAACTCTATTTAACTTCCTTCTAACTCATGCATTACATGTTTCAAAAAAATGCCTCCTAGAAGAGCCAATGCAAGGAACCAGCAGGCACCAACAGCTCCAGCAAACCCTTTAAATTAGCAAGTCACTAATGTCAAATGCAGGGCTGCTTTTCATGTGCTTGCTAAGGCCATGACCACTTAGGTCCATCAATAGGCTGTGGCACCAGCCCTACCTTAGACCAACTCTGCCATAGCTAGAATCTGAGACTTCACTCGGATGAATCCTCCAGAGTTTCATGGGTCCAAGTCTAAAGAGGATCTGCAGGAATTTCTTGATGACATTCAGAAGGTGACAGAGATTATGGGTGTCACTCCAGTCGATAGTGCAGACTTAGATGCTTACCAGCTGAAAGGAGTGGCTTATACATGGTATCAGCAGTAGAAGGAGTCTCATTATGCTAATACAGGTCCAGTGTATTGGAACCACTTCAAGACTGCATTTCTGGATAGGTTTTTCCCACTTGAGCTCAGGGATGCCAAGGTCCAAAAGTTCATCAACTTGAAGCAGAATGATATAAGTATGAAGGAGTACGCACTCAAGTTGACTTAGTTGTCTAAGTATGCTCCGGCAATAGTAGATGACTCTAAGGCCCGTATGAGTAAGTTTATGTATGGTGTGTCTGATGATGTGGTTAAGGAGTGCAAGACTACTATGTTGATTAATGAGATCGATATTTCCAGGTTGGTGACCTATGCCCAGCAAATCGAAGAGGAAAATATCAAGGAAAGGGGAGGAGAAAGCAAAAGAGATAGAATAGGTGAATTAAAATATCTCAGCAGAGGTCAAATGGTGGAAATCTCTCTCAGTTCCATCAAAAATATTCAACTCCAGCCCCATCTTCTGCTATTGCCCCAGTGCCTAAGTTTATACAGGACTGATGTGATAGAGTGCCAGGTTCTAAGTCCCAAGGTACAGTCACTAGCTGGCGTAATCATCCAGTTTGTAAGAAGTATGGTAGGAACCACCTAGATGAGTGTATGGCTGGCAGTGGTAATTGTTTTGGGTATGGCAAGCCAGGCCACAAAATGATTAATTGTCCAGCAGCTTATTAGAAGGGCAAGGATGCTCGCCCATAGAATCAGGCTAGTTCTACAGCAGCTCCAATAGGTCGCCCCCACTCAGCAGGGTGCCTCGTCTGGTACAGGTGGTGGTCATTTCTAGAATAGGCTCTATGCTCTTCAAACTCGATAGGACCAGGAGGATTCTCTTCTATTTGGATGTTTATGCACTGTTAGACCCAGGGGCTACCTTTTCTTTTGTAATTCCATATATAGCAGTAAATTTTGGTGTCAGTCCAGAAATCATCCTAGAACCCTTTTCAATATCTACTCTAGTTGGTGATTCGGTTATAGCTAGAAGGGTATACAAAAATTGCCCTATCACAGTTTCCCAGAGAGTTACCTCAGCCGATCTTGTAGAGTTAGAAATGACTAACTTTGATATGATTATTGGTATGGATTGGTTACATTCCTGTTATGCCTCACTCGATTGTAGAACTAGGATCATTCGGTTTCAGTTTCCAAACGAGCCAGTCTTAGAGTGGAAGGGTAATACCTCAGTTCTTGTAGGTCGATTCATATCTTACCTTAAAACCTGAAAAATGATCTTCAAAGGGTATATTTACCATTTTGTTCGAGTGAAGGACTCAGACTCCAAGACCCCAACTTTTGAGTCAGCCCCAGTGGTAAATGAATTCCCAAATGTGTTTCCTGAAGATCTTTCCAGAGTTCCTCCCGAAAGGGAAATTGACTTCGGAATAGATCTCCTTCTAGATACCCAATCTATTTTGATTCCTCTTTACATAATGGGTCCAGCTGAGCTTAAGGAATTGAAGGATCAGTTTAAAGACCTTCTAGACAAGGGCTTCATCAACCCTAGCATCTCTCCATGGGGTGCTACAGTTCTCTTCGTGCATAAGAAATATAGTTCTCTCAGGATATGTATCGACTACCGTCAGTTGAACAAAGTCACAATCAAGAATAAGTATCGCATCCCTATGATTGATGATTTATTTGACCACCTTGCTAGTTGCTTCTCTAAGATATACCTCAGATTCGATTACCATCAGCTCAGATTCAAGGGTAGTGACATCCCAAAGATAGCCTTCAGAACTCTGTATGGTCACTTTGAATTTGTAGTTATGTCTTTTGGACTAACAAATGCTTCTGTAGCTTTCATGGATTTGATGAGCAGAGTGGTCAAGAAGTATTTAGACTTGTTTGTCATTGTATTCATCAATGATATACTCATATATTCTTAAAGCAAGGAAGAGCATGCAGACTATTTGAGAGTAGTGTTGCAAACTCTCAAAGATCGTCAGTTATTTGCCAAGTTCAGTAAGTGTGAATTCTGGTTGTAATCAATTACTTTTCTTGGTCATGTGGTGTCTAGGGTAGGGAATCTGAGTTGATTCTCAGAAGATTAAGAAAGTGCAGAACTAGCCCAGACCCACCTCTCTGACTAATATCAAAAGTTTCTTGGGTTCGGCTAGTTATTACCGGAGATTTGTCGAAAGATTTTCATCCATTGCTGCCCCATTGACCAAGTTGACTCAGAAAAAGGTTAAGTTTCAGTTGTCAGATAAGTGTGAGAAGAGCTTCCTATAGTTTAAGACCAGGTTGACTACAGCTCCCATTCTGACTTTACCATAGGGTTCAGATGGCTTCGTGATTTATTGCGATGCATCTAGAGTCAGCTTGGGTTGTTTATTGATGTAGCAGGGTAAGGTCATAACTTATGCCTCTAGACAGCTAAAGATTCATGAGAAGAACTACCGAGTCATGACCTTGAGCTTACAACGGTTGTGTTTGCCCTAAATATTTAGAGACACTACTTGTATGGTGTCCATGTAGATGTGTTCACAAACCATAAGAGCCTCCAATATATGTTCACCCAGAAAGAGTTAAATCTTCATTAGAGAAGAGTTAATTCCTCAATGACTATGATATAAATGTGCTCTACCATTCGAGCAAGGCTAATGTAGTGGGTGATACCTTCAGCAGACTGTCTATGGATAGTGTGTCACATGTTGAGGGAGAGGGGAAAGAATTAGCCAGAGATGTTCATAGGCTTGCTCACTTAGGAGTTTGCCTTATGGAACTAACAAACGGTGGTGTGATAGTCCATAATAGGTCAAAATCTTCATTGGTAGCTTAGGTGAAAGAGAAACAAGACAGTGATCCCATATTACTCTAGTTAAAAGTTGTATTTCATTAGCAAAGGGTAGAGGTTTTCTCCCAAGGAGGAGATAGTGTGCTTCGCTACCAGGGTCATTAATGTGTGCCAAATATGGGTGAGTTGAGGTAGCAGATCTTGATGGAAGCCCATAATTCTAGGTACTCTATTCATCCTAGTGCCACTAAGATGTATCGTAATCTATGAGAAGTCTATTGGTGGAACTGCATGAAGAGATATATTGAAGATTTTGTGGCTAAGTGTTCCAACTGTCAGCAGGTGAAAGTAGAACATCAGAAACCAGGAGGTGTGACTCGGGATATTAGCATTCCTACTTGGAAGTGGGAGGTGATCAACATAGATTTCATTACGGGTTTACCTCATACTCGCATGCAACACGACTCAATTTGGGTGAAACTGGACAGGGTTACTAAGTCAGCTCACTTCTTTACTATCAACACTACAGATTCTGCGGAGGATTATGCAAAACTATACATTAGTGAGATAGTCAGGTTTCATGGGGTTCCCTTTTCTATCATTTCAGATAGGGGTCCTCAGTTTATATCTCATTTGTGGAGATCATTTTAGAAAGGTCTTAGTTCACAGGTAAATATCAGTATAACATTTCATCCGCAGATGGATGGTTAGGCAGAGCGTACCATTCAGACCTTGGAGGATATATTGAGGGCTTGCGTGATCGATTTCAAGGGTTGGTGGGATGCTCACTTGACTCTCAAAGAGTTCTCCTACAACAATAGTTTCCATTCTAGTATTCAGATGGCCTCATATGAGGCACTCTATGGTCGTAGATAGAGGTCACCGATCGGTTAGTTTGAAGTTGGTGAAGCAGCTATGATTGGGCCAGATTTGGTTCATGAGGTGATGGAGAAAGTTTTGCTCATTAGAGAAAGATTAAAGACAGCTCAGAGTCATCAGAAGTCCTATATTGATATGAGGAGGAGGGACTTAGAGTTTGAGGTTGAGGATTGGGTTTTCCTAAAAGTGTCACCCATGAAGGGTGTGTTGAGATTTGGCAAGAAAGGAAACTCAGTACTAGATATGTAGGTCCATACAAAATCTTTAAAAGGGTTGGTAATGTGGCCTATGAGTTAGAGTTGCTTACAGAACTAGTAGCGGTTCACCCAGTCTTTCATGTCTCTTTGTTGAAAAAGTGTATTGGTGATCCGACATTGATTGTGCCTCTAGAGAATGTGGTTGTGAAGGATATCCTCACCTACAAAGAGGTTCCAGTTGAGATTCTCGATCGTCAGGTTCGTAGGTTGAGAAATAAGGAACTCATTTTGGTGAATGTTTTGTGGAGGAATCGGTCAGTTGAAGGAGCTACTTGGGAAGCAGAAACAACCATGATGGCCAAGTACCCTTACCTCTTCCCTTCTGATTCAGTTTCAGCTTGAGGTAATAGTTCATCTCCAGTTTCCAATTTACTCATGTATATTTCAGTCTCAGTATCATGGTCCCTTAGTTATTCTTGCATTTTAGCATGTTTTCATGTCCATAGGACCCAACTCTATTACATATAAGGTTCTAGTAATCAGATGTGGGGATTGCACCTCTTTCCCTCCAAATTCAGCTTGTTTAGTCTTTATTCGAGGATGAATGATCCCAAGGGGGATATATTGTGACACCCCAAAACTCCCAAGCCTAGACCCAACTCAGAAAAACTAGAAAAAAATAAAAAAATTCCAAGTGTCAGCCAACCCACTAGCCATATCCACGAGTCATGGAACAGTCCACGAGTCATGGAACAGTCCACGAGTCGTGGACTGGGTCCGTGAAATCAGATCAGAGACCTGATACTTTTCTCTATGAAACACGAACTGGTTCTACAGACTGTGGAATGATCTACAAGTCGTGAACCCGGTTCATCAAACCAGACTTGAGGGTCAGCGAAAGGCCTAGGATCCACGAGTGGGATCCACAACCAGTGGAAGTTTCCATGAGCCATGGACCACCCTCGTGAAACCCATTCCAGTAGATAAGAATTCCTGCCTAGGAACCACGACAGGGTTCCACGGGCTGTGGAAGCATCAACGGACCGTGGTTTCCACCTGTGGAACTTGAGCCGCAAATTTTTTTAGCAGTCTTTTTTTAGTTAATTTAGGGGCATTCTAGTCTATTTCCTACCCTTTTAATTCTGATCCTTAGTCATCTTGGGGGGTAATTAAAAGGATTTTCACTCGTATTTCGCCATTCTCCCAAAACTAATCAGACTTAGCAAAATTTGGAGAAAATAAATGTTTTTCCCTCTCAAGAAGCAGCATAAGAGTCTTCTCAAGTTCAGCTTTCAATCCCAGGATTTCCTTCCAGGTATGTGGGATTTCATCAGTGAGTTATGTTCACCCATTGAGTCCCTAGATTCAGCCTAGTTCTTCAGAGATAGGGTTCCTAAACTGTATGAAATCATTGCAACTCAGATCCTATTACTTGTATGATAGTTATTACATGTTTTCTTGGGAACCTAGGATAACCATGTGTATGGAATTCAGTAACCCTAGCATGTGTAAAATTTCAGTATTCATAATTTGTACTTGCTAGTCAAATGATTCAGTCAGTAAGTTTCAGAATTAAAATGTTATTTGTATCATTATTATTATATTGCCTTCTTAGATGACTATTAGTATTTGAGCTATCCATTATTTTAGTTTGCATTCATTGCTTAAATTCAGTTGGGAGTAGACTTAATACCGAGTGGATGAAGGGATGAAGGTTCAGATGCCAGGTTAGGCTGAGATCTTTAGTAGCAGTCCCTAAGTCCCAGAACTACGGTGCCACCGTAGGCATGAAAGGGGTCAGCTATCAGGCTAGGTTGGTCACCCTTGTCCCTTGTGGACATCAGTTTAGTAGATCCACATCAAACTTGTTTGTACCCTTGGAAAGGTATGAACACCCTTAAATCCAGGGTTACAGGTTCACCCTACAGTTAGCTCAGCTTGGGGTATATCGGTTAATAGTAGCTTCCACAATCAGACTCATATTGCATTGACCTTGTACACAATATCTATTTCAGTTATTCAGTTCAGTTTAGTATGTTATAGTATTCATGTTAGCTACTTGGTCACTGCATTCAGATTATCCTTTAGTTCATTCTTTAGTGTGTATTTCCATGTTCATTCTTTATGTTGTACATCTTTTCTTATATCCCGCATGCTCAGTACATTCGAAGTACTGACCCATACTTTTGTGCTACACCTTATCATGATGTTGGTTCAGGCGCTCAGCATCCAGACCTCGCTTAGTAGGACTTTCCAGTCCTTAATCAGCAGCTCAGTGGTGAGTCCTCATAGTTCGAGGATGATAGTTATGCTTACTTCATTCAGTTTATATTTTAGTTTCAGACTATTAAAGTTAGTTGGGGGCTTGTCCCAGCAACTCAAATCAGCTAGAGGCTTTTAAACATAGATCTAGAATCAGCTATTGAGTGTTAGTTTTACCTTTCAAACTTGTTATTTTCTTATTTATATTATATATTTGGACATGTTTTGATTTATTTTCCCAACTTAGATATTTAAATAGTTTTACTTTTTAGCACAGTTCATATTTTATCAGAATTAGTCTAGATATGCCAGGCCATGGGTTAGCTTGGGGTCACTTGTGACACTCAGCACCTAGTTGTATCCAAGGTGTTGCCTCGGGGCATGACAATTTGTTTCATGAATTAGTCAAAGACTAAGCAAGTTTCAAAGTTATAAACTCCCCCCATTTTTTTGGAAATCATTGATTAATAGTCATTTAAATTACTAACGACTTAATTTTCACCATATTCCCTATGGGATTTGATCCCAATCTTTGTTGGGTTCTATATTTGACAATGACCGCTTATACTTCTTAAGTGGGATGTAATTTGGGTGTATCAAATTTTGGCACCGTTGTCGGGGAATACGGTTGTCTATTAAATCCAGTGTGTTTACATGACTCTTAGTCATATTTCCTAATTTTACTTTTATTTGTTGTTTCCGATTTTTATAAGGTACAACTTTGTGCATGCCAAATACTCGATGCTCAGGTGAACCAACATTACTTTATGATCTCGAGCTTGTAAAAACTCTAAGGCTAAATATGAATGCACAACAGTGTGAGGAAGCAAGGCTTGCTGCATCCCAGTAGCACCTCAACGATGATGATATTGAGGTTGATGGTGAGTTGGTGATGATGTTGCGGCAGATAATGTTGACAATATTTTCCGTGCCGATCAAAGGCCGCAATAGAGGGGTAAAGGTCGACAACAGAAAAGGTAGCTTGCTTTGGATGATGATGAGGATCTTTACTTAGATGGAGTTGATGCTACGGGTGCCATTGTTCTTCACCTATTAGCGCCTGGCGTGAAGTTTAATATCACCAATACGATTATCCAATTGTTGAATTTGAAGGGGCTATTTAGAGAAGTGGATGGTGACGACCCCAACAAGCACTTAATGAACTTTGTGGGAATCTACAAATCCTTTTAGGTGCCGGGAGTGAGTCAGATGGCTATTAGGCTTAGGTTGTTCCCATCATCACTGTCTAATGAGGCAACGCTATGGTTAATTAAATCAACTCAGGATTCTATAACAACCTGGGGTGGGTTGAAACAAGCTTTCCTAGAAAGGTTTTTTCCTCCCTCCTGAATGTTATAGTTGAGGGATGAGATTAGTAACTTCAGTTAGCAACCGCATGAAGCATTGCATGAAATATGGTTGAAATTCAAGAAGAAGTTAACTCAGTGCCCGAACCGCCACTTGAAAGACAAATTCTTGAAGTAGACATTCTACATAGAATTCGGCTACCAAGATGACACTTGATAATGCTGCAGGTGGAGCATTCATGGGGCTCACTTTTGTTGAGGCCACTGCTATCTTAGACCGGCTCACCAAGATAAATAGAGCTCGGCATACCCTGGATTCAAAGGTGGCTGGCAGTACTTATGTTGTTGGTATTTCAGCTGAGCAGCACAGAAAAGAGGAAGGGTGGTACCAAGACATGGCCCATTTGAAGACACAGATGGACCTGCTGATGAAGCATTTGTTGGCAGGAGGAATTGAGAAAGTGAAAGTTATGGGTTACCAAGGTAGAGAAGCTGACTCAGAGTCTGACAAGAAAGAAAATTATTTGGGGGGTTTCCAGGCCAATGGCCAAGGAAAGAAAGGTCGAAACTACTCAAAGGACAACTATTATGAGAATGTTGGCTACAAGGATCGAGATCAGGGAAACTGGAAAAGTAAATCTTATAAAGGTGGGTTGTATGTACCACCTAATTGTGACAAAGCTAACAATAATGGGAGGACTTCCAGTGTGGAAGCAATGTTAGCTAAAGTGTTATCAAAGGTAGAATCGACTGACTTGGGAATAAAGGAGAAAAAAGGTTAGCTATTGTCCATGGGTCAGTTGGTGGACTCATATTCCAGCTTGATTAAGAAGTTAGATTAGCTGATGTGACAACGTTCATCAGCTCTAAATCAAAGAAAGAGTGGTACTTTGCCAAGTGACACCATACAAAACCCAAGGAACGATGGAAATTGCATAGCAATCACTACACGGAGTGGAAAAACTTTTCTAAAATCACATCCAGTAATTCAGACTCAGACAGGTGACATTGTTGATAATGATGAGTTAGTAGATGTTGAGAATGAGGTTGATGGGAGAATGGGTGTACCTGCTTAAAAACCCACCGTAGTGGATATACTACTCAAGTGCTTAAGGAGAAAAGCAAGGAAGTTGAAAAACATCCAACTCAAATACCCAAGCTTCCTCCTTCGTTATCTCACAGGATCAAAAAGAAGGTGGAAGACGGCAAGTTGAACAAATTCATATCTATGCTCAAGAAAATATCGGTGAACATCCCTTTGGTGGATGCTATTAATCAAATGCCCAGATATTCCAAGTTCATGCAGGACTTGATCACTAAAAAGAGGTCGGTGTGTTTTGAGCCGGAAGATAACCTTCACCACTGTAGTGCAATCTCATCGAGGTTGTTGGTCTAAAAGAAGGAGGATTCTGGTGCCTTTACTATCACCTGCACTATTGGGGAGTTTAACTTTGTAAAGGCACTCTGTGATTTGGGAGCTAGCATTAATTTGATACCACTAGCTATATATTGGCAGTTGGGATTGAGAGCCCCCAAACTAACTACTATGAGGCTACTGATGGCCGACATATAAGTAAAGTGACCGGTGGGTATTTTGTATGACGTTCTAGTGAAAGTTGGCAAGTTTATATTTCTGGTAGACTTTGTAATCTTGGATTACGAAGTAAATTTTGAAGTGCCCATAATTTTTAGGCAACCCTTTTTAGCAACTGGAAGAGTGCTAGTTGATTTGGAGAGCAATGAACTGACTTTCAGGCTGAATGATGATATAGTCAAGTTCAATGTTTGCATGTCTATGAAGCAGCCGAGAGACATCAGTGTCATCTCAGTTATTGGAGGTACCTGTTGAGGAGAGGTTTGCTATGGAGATGTTGGCTGCAGTAATAATGAACTTCAATGGTGATGACATCAAAGACTATGAGGAAGCAGTGAATGCTTTGGTAGGAATGGGTTCTTATTCCTATGCTCCAAAGAAGCTACACCTGGACTGGAAGAATAGACTGACGCCTCAAGTTAAGCCTTCGATTGAAGAGGCACCTGTGTTAGAATTGAAAAAACTGTCGGGCCATCTTAGATATGTACTTTTTGGCAATAATAACATATTGCCTGTGATTATTCCTGCGGATCTTATGGAGTGGCAGGTAGAGGCTTTGGTGTCTATATTGCGGAGGTATAAAAGAGCTATTGGCTAGACTATTGTAGATATCATCAGGATTCCACTAGGTATTTGCACTCATAAAATACAGCTGGAAGACGGGTTTACTCCTACCACTGAGCATCAGTGAAGGCTGAATCCACCAATACAAGAAGTGGTAAAGAAGGAAATAATTAAGTGGCTCAATGCAGGAGTGGTGTACCCAATTTCAGACAGTAAATGGGTAAGCCTGGTTCAATGTGTCCCTAAAAAGGGAGAGATCTAGGGTTGAGACATTTACTTCACATTCATGCATAACTATGATTTCTAGTCGGTGTTGGTGTTTATCGTGATCGTTGATCCATGGAGTTGATATTACAACTCAGGAATGGTCATCCTCTAAGTCATCTACCCAAATTAATCTCACAACTGAATGGTTGAGAAGGGATGTGAGTCTTTAATTCAGATGCATTCAACTATATTACCATTTTATTGACCAAGTAGGGCATTTAGGTTTATTGCTATCCTAACCGCAAATCATCCCTTACAATTGCTAACTAACAATAAAAGATATTATTCACACTCCCTACATTCTTCATTCCATCCCTCCACTCCTATGTTATATTCATTTTGAGACTTAGATTTATCCTAAAGTTCATGACGCTTTAGAATAGTTAAAACAAGAACGTAGGAACAATCACATGACATGATAAATAATTAAACCAACTAAGAATCCATACTTAAGAAATCATGTTGTAGCCTCAACCCTAGAAAGAGGTTGTTTATCCACTCATAGTCTTACAACAAATCTCCATAGATGATTTCATAAAGTAAAACAACAAGAAAGAAAATTTAAAGAACAAAGAACCCTAGATTGAGCTCCTTGGTGTCTCTTTTGCTCTCCAATTCGTGTATTCTTCCAAAGATGTGTCTAAATGTGGCTAAGTACTCCTTTTATAGTGTTTTAGGTCTTCCATAGTCTGTCCCATGAGAAGCATATGCATTTACAACTTCACCCCCAACTTAAACCAAGTTAAAACTCGATTTTGGATGTTTTAGGGGGGGGGGGGGTTGCATCGCGTGGCTGGCCGCGTAGACAAACCAGTGGACCTCTATGATGGGGGGTGCGAGGCTGAGCCTCCACCTCAGCCTTAGGGTGTGTGGCATGTCCTCCACCTTATCCTTGAGGGGTGAGATGCATGGCCCCCTCCAAACGTTAAGGTTCATCCGTTGTTTGCTCTCTTCTCCTCGTACACTTGTTCCTTGATTCCCCACTTCTTGTGGCTTGTTTGTAGGCTTCATTTAGCTTCCACATATCTTCCAATGGTCTCCTGCATCAATTCTTAACACACATTAGTCCATACAACATAATAGAGCTCATCAAAGTACACTAGAATACTCATAGCTCAAGCTAGCAAGGCTAGTTTTCTCGTCTAAACTCTATTTGATCATTTTGAATCTTGACTTTATCCAAATGTACCTTAAACACTTTAAACATGTAATTTAGCAACCAAATACACACATACACAATATATACCTCAAATACACCTAAGATCAGGGATGTATGACTGTAGTGGCAATGAGAAGAATGAGTTGATTCTATTAAGACCGGTCACTGGGTGGCGGGTCTATATGGATTACCGAATGCTTAACTCTTGGACGCTATGGGATCACTTACCTATGCCCTTTATGGATCAAATGCTCGATAGATTGGCCGAGAGAGGGTGGTATTACTTTTTTGATGGGTATTTTGGGTACAACCAAATATCTATTGCACTAGAAGATCAGGAGAAAACCACTTTCACATGCTCGTATGGAACTTTTGCATTCAGACGCACGCCTTTTGGCTTGTGTAATGATCCAGCAATGTTCAGAGATATATGATGTCCATCTTCTCTGATATGGTAGAGGATATATTAGAAGTCTTTATGGATGATTTTTCTGTGGTGGGTGATACTTTCAAAGATTGCTTGACTAATCTGAGTCAAGCTTTGCAAAGATATGAAGAAGAAAATCTTGTTCTCCACTGGGAAAAATGCAACTTTATGGTGAAAGAAGGCATAGAGTTGGGATATAAGATATCAGTGAGAGTTATTGAAGTGGATAAAGTTATCACGCCCCGAAGCTACCCCCTGGATGCGACACGGTGCTTAGTGTAACAAGTGACCCCAAGCTAACTCATGGCATGGCATATTTATACAAAATTAGAGTAAAGCATTCATTGTGCGGAAGCTAAAACCATCATTATCTGAAAACAAGGAAGAACCCAAAAGTCTGAATATATAAATTATTTAGTGCTCACTGAAAAACAATACTAACAACTGTTGAAGCTAGTCTATGTTTGAAAGCCTTCTAACTGAATAGAAGTTTCTGGGATATGCCCTCAGCTAACTCTAACAAATCTGAGACTGAAAGTAAATACTGAAGATATAAGCATGTCTATCATCCTCGAACTACTAAGGATTCACCACTGAATTGTTGAGTACGGACTGGAAGTCGAACTAAGTGCGGTTTGGATGATGAGCACCTGAACCTATATCATAAAATGATGTAACACAAAAGTATGCGACAGTACTTTTAATGTACTGAGCATGTGGGATATAGGCTAAGTTGAACAACATAAATAACTGAGCATAGAAGTATATATACTGGAATATAACTGAGAGCTAAGCTGGATGCAATGACCAATTATAAATCATAAAGATAAAACATGTTGAACTGAATACTGAAGTAAATACTGGATAAATGGTCAATGCAACATGAGTATGACTGTGGGAGCTACTATTAACCGACATACCCTAAGCTGAGCTAAATATGGGGCCAACCTATAACCCTGGATGGAAGGGTGTGCATACCTTTCCAAGGGTACGAACAAGTCTGACGTGAATCTACTACTGATGTCCACAAGGGACAAGGAGGTACAACCTAGTCTGACAGCTGACTACTCTAAACCTATGATGGCGCCATAGTTCTGGGACTTGGGAACTGCTAGTAAAGGTGTTAGCCTAAACTGATAGCTAAACCTTCATCCCCTCATCCGCTCGGTACTAAGTCTACTCCCAACTAAATATAAGCAACAATGTACTGAAATGATGGATAGCTCAAAATACTGTAATCAAATTAGAATGAAACATAAATATACTGAGGGATATGTCATTCAAATTCTGATGCATGAGAAAATAACTAATCTGCCTAGTAAGTTTAATTCATGAAGTGTTGTAAGTATACAAACTAGGGTTTTTGAACATTGTACATAGAACTATAATAATTCTCCAAGAAATATGTAGTCAATACCATAGAGGTTGTAGGAACTGAATTTCAATACACCCCTAAGGTTTTGGAACCCTAGGTCTGAACAATTTATGGAGAAAACTTAAGACTGAATGGAATCTAGGGACCTAATGGGTGAGAGGAACCCACTAATGAAATCCTACATACCTGGTGAAGAAATCTATGGAGAAATCCTTGGATTTTTTGGGCTGAACTTGATGAATACCTCTGCTTATTCTTGGGAGAAAATTGTCGCCTCTTTCTCTTATTTTCTTTCTAAGGTTGAAGAATTTAGGAGAATATATGTTCTAGGTAGTTTTTTACTAATTAACTAGGCTTAGAGTAGTCAAAACATCGTAGCTTAGGCTTTAAAAGAGGTAGGAAAAGTCTGGAATACCCCTGGGAAATTTAAAAGAAAAAACTGCCAAAACCGTGACTCAGGGATCATGACTCTTAATGAAGGACAGTACTCCTAGACGATGGACCGTCAATTGAGTCATGGTCCTACCTAGGAGGTTTAGGGGTTCTCTGGTCTCAGGAATTACGACTCCACAGGATGGACCATACTCCAGGAAGACGGTTCATCATGTGACCTATAATTCCTGGGACAAGGGCTAAGGGTCTCTGAGGTTCTGGTTCCACGAGTCAATAGGACGATCTGTGGTCCTGGACTACGGCCCATGGTATGACTTGTGGTCCCTAAGCCCTGAACTGATGGTCCTCTGATTAAGGGAAACTACGAGTGACAGGATGGACCATGGTTCCAAAGTATGGTCCGTGGTCTGACTTGTGGTTCCTGAGACTTGAAATGGGGTCTATTGGATTTGGGACTACGGTTTGAGATGATGGACCGTGGTTTTAAACTACGGTCCGTGGTCTTGAATCATGGTTCCTGGAAACTTGAATTTTTCTAGAATTTTTATTTCCTACTGGTTTTTTGAGCTTAGTTTGGGCGTGGAAGTTCTGGGGTATTACAATATCTCTGCCTTGGGATCATTCTTCCTCGAATGAAGACTAAACAAGGTGAGGATGGAGGGAAAGAGTTGCAATCCCCTCCAACCGAGTACTAGAAACTGATATCTAACTGAACTGAGTTCCATGAACATGCAAACATGCTGAAATGTAAGCATAATTGAGGGAACAAGGTACTAAGACTGAATTACACAAGAGTAAAATGGGAGACTGGAGAGGAACTATTACCTCAAGATGAAACTGAATCGGAGGGAAAGAGGTGAGGGTACTTGGACATTATGGCTGCTTCTGCATCCCAAGTAGCTCTTCTACGGACTGATTCTTCCACAAAACTTTCACTGAAGCGACTTCCTTGTTTCTCAACTTATGAACCTGACGGTCAATAATCTCAATTGGAACCTCCTCATAGATGAGGCAATCCTTCACAGCCACACTCTCTAAAGGTACTATCGATGCCGGATCACCCACACACTTCTTCAACAAGGAAATGTAAAAGACTGGATGAACCACTGCTAGTTCTACTGGCAACTCTAACTCATAAGCCATATTGCCAATCCTTTTCAGGATTCCGTAAGACCTATATACTTAGGACTGAGCTTCCCTTTCTTGCCAAATCTCATCACTCCTTTCATAGGTGACACTTTCAGGAAAACCCAATCATCATTTTCGAACTCTAAGTCTCTTCTCCTAATATCTGCATAGGACTTCTGATGACTCTGAACTGTCTTTAGTCTATCTCTGATGAGCTAAACTTTTCCATAGCCTCATGAACCAAATCTGGCCCAATCAAGGCTTATTCACCTACATTGAACAAGCCAACAGGCGATCTATATTAACGCCCATAGAGTGCCGCATATGGGGCTATCTGGATGCTATAATGGAAGCTGTTATTATAGGCGAACTCTATAAGAGGTAGGTGATCATCCCAACTACCCTTGAAATTGATCACACAAGCTATCAACATGTACTCTAAGGTCTGAATGGTACGCTCTGCCTGACCATCCATATATGCATGAAATATTGTACTGAGATTCACCTGAGTACCAAGACCTCTCTGAAACAATCTCCAGAAGTAAGACGTAAACTGACGACCTCTATCTGAGATGACAGATAAGGTAACCCCATACAACCTGACTATCTCGCGGATGTAGAGTCTGGCATAATCCTCTACTGAATCTGTAGTCTTGACTGCCAAGAAGTGAGCTGACTTAGTGACTCTGTCCACGATCACCCACATGGAGTCATGATGTCTGCGAGTATGAGAAAATCCCATAATTAAATCCATATTGACCACTTCCCTTTTCTAAGTGGAAATGCTAATCTCTTGAGTCACACCTCCTGGTTTCTGATGTTCTACCTTTCCCTGCTAACAGTTAGGACACTTAGCCACAAAATATGTGATATCCCTCTTCATGTTGTTCCACCAATAGACTTCCCGCAGATCACGGTACATCTTAGTGGCACCTGGATAAGTAGAATATTTGGAATTATGGGCTTCAGTAAGGATCTGCTACTTTAACTCACCCACATTCGGAACACATAATTGACCCTGGTAATGGATTACACCATCTCCCCGTTGGGGGAAAACCTCGACTCTCTGTTGATGAACTGCACCTTTCAGCTGAAGCAATATGGGATCACTATCCTGTTTCTCTTTAACTGCCACTACCAATAAAGATTCTGACCCATTCTGGACTACCACACCACCATCTGGCATGTCCATGAGGCAAACTCCTAAGCGAGCAAGCCTATGAAAATCTCTGGCTAATTATTTCTTCTCTTCTTCAACATGTGACACACTACCCATGGACAGCCTGCTTAGGGCATCAGCCACTAGATTAGCCTTACCCGGATGGTAGAGCATATTCATATCATAATCTTTGAGGAACTCAAGCCATCTCCTCTAACAAAGATTCAACTCTTTCTGGGTGAACACATACTGGCGGCTCTTATGATCTGTGAACACATCAACATGAACACCATACAAATAGTGTCTCCAGATCATTAGGGAAAACACAACTGCTGTAAGCTCAAGGTAATGAGTCGGGTAATTCTTTTCATGGACCTTAAGTTTTCTAGAAGCATTAGCTATGACCTTAGCTTGCTGCATCAAAACACAACCTAGGTTGACTCTGGATGCATCGCAATAAACCACATAGCCATCTGAACCCTCTGGTAGAGTCAAGACAGGAGTTGTAGTTAACTTGGTTTTCAGTTCTAAGAAACTCTTCTCACACTCATCTAACCACTGAAACTTGACCTTTTTCTGAGTCAACTTGGTCAATGGGGTAGCTATGCATGAAAATCCTTCAACGAATCTCCGGTAGTAACCGGCCAAACCCAAGAAACTTCTGAAGTCAGTCGAAGAGGTGGGTCTGGGCCAGTGCTTTACTACCTCAATTTTCTGGGAATCAACACGGATCCCTTCTATGGATACACATGACCAAGGAAAGCAACAGATCTTAACCATAATTCACATTTGCTTAACTTAGCATATAGCTGACGATCTTTGAGTGTTTGCAACACAAACCTCAGATGAGTCCCATGCTCCTCCTCATTCTAAGAATAAACGAGGATATTATCAATGAATACAATGATGAACAAGTCCAAATACTGTTTGAACACCCTATTCATTAAGTCCATGAAAACTGCAGGAGTATTGGTTAGTCCAAAAGACATAACTACAAATTTGTTGTGACCATACCGAGTTTTGAAGGCTGTCTTTGGGATGTCACTATCTCTGATTTTAAGTTGATGATAGACGGTGTAACACCCCGAATGCGTATCCAGCTTTTAAACTCAGACTTGCAGAAAATTTTAGACTTCCAGGGACCAAAGGTCAAGTCCACTAGTCATTAAAGGTTCCACGAGTCATGGGAGTGACTCGTGATCCTAGTCCTGCAGACCGACCTCAGTACTGACAACCACGAGTCACTTCCATGACTCGTAGAAGTTTATACGGGTCGTACTATTGACACGTGGAAGCTGATCAGAGGTCAGTCAATTCTCTGATTTCTATGACTAGGTCCTACAACTCGTGGAAGCTTCCATGAGTCTTCCTGTGGAACTGTAAAAATCATTTAGTAGCCTAGAATTTTGGCTCAGGAACAACGACTCCATTCCATGAGTCGTGACTAGTTCTACGATTCGTGGGAGGGACCCATGGAACCTAAAGCCGGGTTTTTAAGTTAGTTTTCTAAGTTAAATACCTGGGGCATTTTAGTCATTTCCCACCCTTTTAACTCCTAAGTGAGGTCGTTTTGACTACTTCAAGAAGGGTTTTCACCCTTATTACCCTAAGTTCCTCCTTAAACTATTCATTCACCTCTCAAAAGAATAAAAGTTCTTCCTCAAGCTTCAAGTCTCCAAGCTCCAAGTCAAGTCTCCTAATCTTTTCTATTGAAGTGGGTAATCATCATCCAAGGTATGTGGGTCTTTAACAATGGGTTCCTTTCACCCTTGTTCCCAAAATCTCCAATTCTTATGTTGAAGTATGAACTTATGAAATTAGGCTTTTGATCTAAATTTGGGGAAAGTTTATGAAATCAGTTCCTATGTTTAAATTCATGGTTTCTTTTTTATTTTACATGATTTGATTATGACTCTCTTATTAGTTTTGAAAGTCCAAGCATGAAAGTTGATTTCTAGCATGAAACTATGAATTTGCATGTTTTCAAGAGAAAATTAGCATAATTAGATATCATGGCCTCTATGTACTTAAGAAATTGCATGTCTAATTCTTTAAGTATGAATTTAGCAAGAAAAGCATGTTTTGAATTATGGCTATGCTAAGTCTATATATATGAATTGAATTGCATGGAATCAGATATGTCACCAGTTATGAACAGCTTTGACATCAGACATGTCATTGGTTATGAATAGTTTTGACATCAGATATGTTATCAGTATGAACAGTTTTGGCATCAGATATGCCTAGTATTATATGAGCTATATGTATGTTTTGGGAGTAATATTAGCACCGAGTTGGACAAGGTGAGAGTATCCAAAAAGGTCTCAGAACTACGTGCCCCCGTAGGTCTTAAGTCCCCTCTGTTGGGCATCAGTTTTAGTGATCACGCCACAGTAATACCTTTATACCCTGGCAAGGTATATTGGGTCCTCTAGATGGGGAGGATACATCGAATTCCATGTAGCTCACATGGTCTATGTCGGTTGGAGAACCTCCCACAGAAAATAGTTTATGTTTTTAAACCTTGCATTTGACTCTTATTTAGATTTCAGCCTTATTACTTATGACTATGTTTCAGCTTACAGAAAGTATTAGAGTCATTTCACTCAGTTTATCTTTAAAAGCATAATTTTAGTTATTAAATATACTAAGCATGTTTTCATCATGTTCATGCGTTGCTCATATACTTAGTACACTCTATAGTACTAACGCATATTTTGCTACATCCTTTAATGAAGCAGATTTAGGTGTCCCTTCACAGCTTCATGGCTAGAGCTCCCAGCCCCTCTCTGTTATCTTGGGTGAGTCCTCACAGTTCGAGTAATAGACTTTATTCTAGCTTTTCTATATTGCCTTTCCTTTCATATTGTTGAGTTAGTTGGGGTATTATCCCATTAACTCCTTATGCTAGTGTTAGAGGCTTTCAGATATAGATGTTACGAGGTGATCTTCGAGTTGTATTTCCTATTTGACTCTCTATTTGTGATATGTCTTCCTATTTTGGATTTCCTTATGATGCTTCTGCTATGTTTTCCTATACATGCTTGAGAATGTTATGACCAATGTGTTAACTTGGGATCCTTGTGGTCCTGAGTCCCATGTTACATCTAGGGGGTAACCTTGAGGCGTGACAATCTTGGTATCAAAGCCACATGTTCAAGATTCCTAGGATGTCTGAAAGCCACATCGAGTAGAGTCTTTTTCATGTGTGTGAAGCACGCCACACATATGAGAGGGAAGCTATGAGATGTCTTAGGAAAACTTCACTTCTTTCATGATCACATCGTGCGATAGAGCTTAACTTTAATTTTCCTCTAATCCTTATCTTATGTGTTTTAGACTATGCCTCCTCGATGAGCTATACCTCCCCGAGCCGCTCAGAATGCTGCTCCTCAAGTTCCAGTTTCTGATGTCACGAATGATGAGTTTAGGAATGCTATTCACTTGCTAGCCCAGACTTTGGCTACTCAGGCCAATCAGCCAGCTCCTTCCACCGTCCATCTCAAGGAGGGGTAGCGGCCCGAGTTTGTGACTTTATCCGTATGAACCCGCAAGAGTTTTGGGGTTCAAAAGTGAGTGAGGACCCTCTCAACTTTATTGATGAAGTGAAGAAGATCTTTGAGGTTATGCAAGTGGTTGGGGTTGATTTTGTTGAGCTTGTGTCCTATCAACTCAAAGATGTGGCTCATATTTGGTTCACGCAATGGAAGGAGGCTAGGGTGAGGGATGTGATCCCCACTACTTGGGAGTGTTTTGAGAGAGCCTTTCTTGATAGGTTCTTTCCCCGTGAGTTGTGGCAAGCAAAAGTGGAGGAATTTGTGAACTTGAGACAGGGTTCGCTGTCAGTGCAAGAGTATAGTTTGAAGTTCACTCAGTTGTCTAGATATGCTCCCTCCATGGTAGCAGACCCGCACGATCAAATGAGCAAGTTCATATATGGGGTTTCTGATATGGTGAAGAAGGAGTGTAGGTCTGTTTGTTGTTGAGTGGTATGAACATTTCCCGACTCATGACTCATGCTCATCAGATTAAGGGTGACAAGCTTATGGAGATGGCTAGGGATAAAAAGAGTGTTAGATCAGAGGGATCAGGTTTTGGTCATCACAGGTCCAGAGGTGGGCATCGCTCTTCTTTCCAGAAGAAGTCATCAGGATCCGTTCATTCTTCTACTAGTGCTCCTACTCAGGCTCAGAAGCCGCTTTATAATCAGGGTGACAGAGGATTTGGTTTCTATTATCAGTCTCAAGGTAGTGTTGCTAAGGGATTTTCCTACCCAGCTTGTGTTAAGTGTGGGAAGACTCACCCCGGTGAGTGTTTGGCTGGTAGAGAGGGTTGTTTTGAGTGTGGTCAGACTGGGCACTGTGTTAGAGATTGCCCTTTGGCTAAGAAGGGGCAAGGAGGTGGTAGGACTCAGTCTTCCCCAGCATCTTTAGGTGGTAGACTAGCCCTGCAGGGTGCAGCTTCTAGTTCTAGTGGTCAGTGCCAGAACTGTCTTTATGTTATGTCCTCCCTCCAGGATCAGGAGAGTTCTCCAGATGTGGTTACCGGTATGTTGAAAATCTTTTCTCATGATGTGTATGCTTTGTTAGACCCCGGTGCCTCCTTGTCTTTTGTAACTCCTTATGTGGCTTGTAAGTTTGAGGTACGTCCTGAATTACTTTTAGAACCCTTTAATATTTCTACTCCTGTTGGTGAGTCAGTCCTAGACGAAAGAGTTTATCAAAACTGCCCTATCTCATTCCTTCATAAAGTCACTTCAGTGGATTTAGTATAGTTGTAGATGACTGATTTTGATGTTATTCTTGGTATGGACTGGTTATATACATGTTATGCCTCAGTTGATTGTCGCACTCGTGTGGTTAGTTTCAAGTTTCCTAATGAACCTGTCCTAGAATGGCAAGGTAGTCCCTCTTCTTCGAAAGGTCATTTCATATCTTACCTTCAGGCTAGGAAGATAATTTCTAAAGGTTATATCTATCATATAGTTTCGGTTGTGGACACGGAGTTTGAGACCCCGACTATTCAGTTTGTTCCTGTTGTGAACAAATTCCCATAAGTGTTTCTCGATGATTTGCCCGGAGTCCCTCCCGAGCGAGAAATTGACTTTGGGATAGATCTTCTTCCGGATACGATTCCTATCTCTATTCCTCCTTACAGAATGGCCCCCGTAAAACTCAAGGAGTTGAAAGATCAGTTGAAAGACATGCTTGATAAGGGTTTCATCAGGCCCAGTATCTCTCCTTGGGGTGCCCCAGTTTTGTTTGTTCGAAAGAAGGATGGATCTCTTAGAATATGTATTGATTACCGCCAATTGAACAAGGTCACAATCAAGAATAAGTATCCCATTCCTAGGATTGATGACTTGTTCAACCAGCTTCAGGGTGCTAGTTTCTTCTCCAAAATCGACCTTAGATCCGGTTATCATCTGTTTTGAGTTCAAGAATGTGATATCCCAAAGACAGCCTTTAGGACTTGGTATGGTCTCTATGAGTTTGCTGTTATGTCTTTTGGTCTAACGAATTCTCCTGCAGCTTTTATGGATTTGATGAACCGTGTGTTCAAACAGTATTTGGATATGTTTGTGATTGTCTTCATTGATGATATCCTCATCTACTCTCGAAGTGAGGAGGAGCATGCAGATCACTTGAGGGTTATGTTGTAAACTCTCCAGGATAGGCAGTTGTTTGCTAAGTTTATCAAGTGTGAGTTTTAGATGCAGTCTATTGCTTTTCTGGGTCACATTGTGACTAAAGATAGTATTCGGGTGGATTCTCAAAAGATAGAGGCAGTAAAGAATTGGCCTAGACCTACTTCTCCATCTGATATTAGGAGCTTTTTGGGTTTGGCTGGTTACTACAGGAGGTTTTTGGAAGGTTTTTCTTCCATTTCTTCCCCTTTGACCCGATTGACTCGGAAAAAGGTGAAATTTCAATGGTCCGACTTGTCTGAGAAGAACTTTCAGGAATTGAAGACTAGATTGACCATCACTCTAGTGTTAGCTCTACCCGAGGGCTTAGATGATTTTGTTGTGTATTGTGATGCTTCTAGGATTGGTTTGGGTTGTGTTTTGATGCAGCGTGGTAAGGTGATTGCTTATGCTTCCAGACAGCTTAAGGCTCATGAGAAGAACTATCATACTCATGATCTTGAGTTAGCAGCCATGGTATTTGCTTTGAAGATTTGGAGACATTACTTGTATGGTGTGCACGTGGATGTTTTCACCGATCATAAGTCTTCAATATGTGTTCACTCAAAAAGAATTGAATTTGCGACAAAGAAGATGGCTTGAGCTCCTTAAGGATTATGATATGAGTGTGATTTACCATCCGGGTAAGGCCAATGTTATGGAGGATGCTTTGAGTAGGTTGTCCATGGGAAGTGTAGCTTCTATTGAAGATGGAAAGAAGGAATTGGTTAAAGAAGTTCATAGGCTTGCTCAGTTGGGAGTTCGCCTTATGAACTCGACTGAAGGTGGTGTGATTTTGACTAATGGTGCCGAATCATCCTTGGTGGCTGAGGTAAAAGCCAAGAAAGACCAAGATTTCGTTCATCTTTAGCTTAAGGGTGTAGTTCGTCAGCAAAGGGTTGAGGTTTTCTCCTAACGAGGAGATGGTGTGCTTCGTTATCGGGGTCGCTTGTGTATGCCAGATGTTGATGGGTTGAGATAGCAAATTTTGGCTGAGGCTCACAGTTCTAGATACTCCATTCATCCGGGTACCACTAATACGTACCGTGATCTACGGAAAGTCTTTTGGTGGAGTGGTATGAAGAAGGACATAGATGGGTTTGTGGCTAAATGTCCCAACTATCAACAAGTAAAGGTGGAACATCAAAAGCCAGGTGGCATGCTTTAATATATTGACCTTCCCACTTGGAAATGGGAAGCAATCAATATGGACTTTATTACGGGTTTGCCTCGTACTCGAAGGCAACATGATTCGATTTGGGTGATTGTTGACCGGATTACTAACTTATCCCATTTCTTGGCTGTTAAGACTACGGATTCAGCTGATGATTATGCCAGACTCTACATTCGAGAAATAGTCTGATTGCATGGTGTCCCTTTGTCTATTATTTCTGATAGAGGTCCTCAGTTTACATCTCAGTTTTGAAAGTCATTTCAGAAAGGTCTTGGTACTAAGGTGAAGCTTAGCACAACTTTTCATCCACAGACAGACGGCAAGGCAGAGCGTACTATTCAGACTTTGGAGGATATGTTGAGAGCGTGTGTGATTTATTTCAAAGATAGTTGGGATGATCACTTACCTCTTATCGAGTTTGCCTACAACAACAGCTTTCACTCTAGCATCTAGATGGCTACGTATGAGGCACTTTATGGCCAGAGATGTAGATCTCCTATTGGTTGGTTCGAGGTTTGTGAGGCAGCCTTTATTGGTCCAGATTATGTGCATGAGACCATGGAGAAAATTCAGCTTATTTGGGGGAGGTTGAAGACCACTCAAAGTCAACAAAAATTGTATACGGATGTGAGGAGGAGGGAGTAGGAATTTGAAGTTGATGATTGGGTTTTCCTTAAGGTTTCACCCATGAAAGGTGTGATGAGGTTTGGCAAGAAAGGAAAGCTTAGTCCCCATTTTGTAGGTCCTTATCAGATTTTGAGGAGAGTTGGTAGTGTTGCTTATGAGTTGGAGTTGCCAACGGAGTTGGAAGCGGTTCATCAAGTTTTCCATGTTTCCTTGTTGAAGAAGTGTGTTGGTGATCCGACATTGATTGTTCCTTTGGAAGATGTGGGTGGGAAGGATAGTCTCACTTATGAGGAGGTTCCCGTGGTGATTCTTGATCATCATATTCGGAGGTTGAGGAACAAATAAGTCTCTTTGGTGAAAGTCTTTTGGAGGAATCAGCTTGTTGAGGGTGCTACTTAGGAAGCAGAAAAGGCCATGAAGGTCAAATTCCCTCATCTCTTTCCTTCTGACTCAGTTCCAACTTGAGGTAATAGTTTCCTCCTTAGTATGTCCCTCTGATTCTATTCCACCGATTTATCCTATGATCCTAGCATGCATCCATGTTTTATGAAGTTAGTTTATCATGGTGTTCCCTTGATTTCTATGTTTTGATGTTTGGTTGGGTTGGGTTGTTTTCTCCTCAGTTTTCCTTGTTTAGTCTTCATTCGAGGATGAATGATCCCAAAGGGGAGATATTGTAACACCCCGGATACATATCAAGCTTTTAAACTTAGACTTGCAGAAAATTTTAGACTTCCAGGGACCACGGGTCAAGTCCACGAGTCGTGGAAGGTTCCACGAGTTGTGGGAGTGACTCGTGATCCCAGTCCTGCAGACCGACCTCAGTAATAACAACCACGAGTCACTTCCATGACTCGTAGAGGTTTCTATGGGTCATACTGTTCAATCGTGGAAGCTGATCAGAGGTCAGTCAATTCTCTGATTTCTACGACTAGGTCCTACAACTCGTGGAAGCTTCCACGAGTCATCCTGTGGAACCGTAGAAATCATTCAGCAGCCTAGAATTTTGGCTAAGGAACCACGACTCCATTCCATGAGTCGTGACTGGTTCTACGTTTTGTGGGAGGGACCCGTGGAACCTGAAGCCGGGTTTTTAAGTCAGTTTTCTAAGTTAAATCCCTGGGGTATTTTAGTCATTTCTACCCTTTTAACTCCTAAGTGAGGTCGTTTTGACTACTTCAAGAAGGTTTTTCACCCTTATTATCCTAAGTTCCTCCTAAACTATTCATTCACCTCCCAAATGAAGAAAAGTTCTTC
Source organism: Jaltomata sinuosa (assembly GCA_003996215.1). Taxonomy (NCBI): domain Eukaryota; kingdom Viridiplantae; phylum Streptophyta; class Magnoliopsida; order Solanales; family Solanaceae; genus Jaltomata; species Jaltomata sinuosa. Next base: position 25,465 of record QJPP01005535.1, read on the forward strand.
CTCAAGCTTCAAGTCTCCAAGCTCCAAGTCAAGTCTCCTAATCTTTTCCATTGAAGTGGGTAATCTTCATCCAAGGTATGTGGATCTTTAACAATGGGTTCCTTTCACCCTTGTACCCAAAATCCCAATTCTTATGTTGAAGTATGAACTTATGAAAGTAGGGTTTTGATCTAAATTTGGGAAAAGTTTATGAAATCAGTTCCTATGTTTAAATTCATGGTTTCTTATTGATTTTACATGATTTTATTATGACTCTCTTATTTGTTTTAAAAGACCAAGCATGAAAGTTGATTTCTAGCATTAAACTATGAATTTGCATGTTTTCAAGAGAAAATTGGCATGATTAGATATCATGGACTCTATGTACTTAAGTAATTGCATGCCTAATTCTTTAAGTATGAATTTAGCAAGAAAATCATGTTTTGAATTATGGCTATACTAAGTCAATATAAGTATGAATTTGAATGGCATGGCATCAGATATGTCTTAATGCTTTTCAAACAGTTTTGGCATCATATATGTCATCAATATGAATAGTTTTGGCATCAGATATGCCCAATATTATATGAGCTACATGTATGTTTTTGGAGTAGTATTAGCATCGAGTTGGACAGGGTTAGAGTACCCAAAAAGGTCCCAGAACTACGTGCCCCCGTAGGTCTTAAGTCCCCTATGTTGGGCATCAGTTTTAGTGATCATGCCATAGTAATGCCTTTATACCCTGGCAAGGTATATTGGCTCTTCTCGATGGGGAGGATACATCAAATTCCATGTAGCTCACATGGTCGATGTCGGTTGGAGAACCTCTCACATAAAACAGTTTATGTTTTTAAAACTTGCATTTGACTCTTATTTAGATTACAGACTTATTATTTATGACTATGTTTCAGCTTACATAAAGTATTAGTCATTGCACTCATTTTATCTTTAAAAGCATGATTTCAGTTATTTAAGTATACTTAGCATGTTTTCATCATGTTCATGCCTTGCTCATATACTTAGTAAATTCCATAGTACTAACGCATATTGCGATGTATCCTTTGATGATGCAGATTCAGGTGTCCCTTCATAGCTTCGTGGCTAGAGGTCCTAGCCACTCTCTGTCATCTTGGGTGAGTCCTCACAGTTCGAGGACTAGACTTTGTTCTAGCTTTTCTATGTTTCCTTTCCTTTCATATTATTGAGTTAGTTGGGGTATTGTCCCATCAACTCCTTATGCTGGTGTTAGAGGCTTTCAGACATAGATGTTACGAGGTGATCTTCGAGTTGTATTTCCTATTCGACTCTTTATTTGTTATATGTCTTCCTATTTCGGATTTACTTATGATGCTTCTGCTATGTTTTCCTGTTCATGCTTGAGAATGCTATGACCAACGGGTTAGCTTGGGATCCTTGCAGTCTCGAGCCCCGTTTTACGTCTAGAGGGTAACCTGGTCTCTGCTCTCAGGAATTACGACTCGACAGGATGGACCGTACTCTAGGAAGATGGTTCATCATATGACCCATGATTCCTGGGACAAGGGCTAAGGTTTTCTGAGGTTTTGGTTCCACGAGTCAACAGGATGATCCGTGGTCCTGGACTATGGCCCATGGTATGACTTGTGGTCCCTGAGCCCTGAACTGATGGTCCTCTGATTAAGGGAAACCATAAGTGATAGGATGGACCGTGGTTCTAAACTATGGTCTGTGGTCTGACTTATGGTTCCTGAGACTTAAACTGGGGAATACTGGATTTAGGACTATGGTTTGAAACGATGGACTGTGGTTCCAACCTACGGTCTGTGGTCTTGAACCGTGGTTCCTGAAAACTTGATTTTTTATGGAATTTTTATTTCCTACTGGTTTTCTGAGCTAAGTAATGGCATGGAAGTTCTAGGGTATTACAATATCTCCCCCTTGGGATCATTCATCCTCGAATGAAGACTAAACAAGCTGAGGATGGAGGGAAAGAGTTGCCATCCCCTCCAACCGTGTACTAGAAACTGATATCTAACTGAACTGAGTTCCATGAACATGCAAACATGCTGAAATGTAAGAATAATTGAGGGAACAAGGTACTAAGACTGAATTACACAAGAGTCAACTAGAAGACTGTAGAAGAACTATTACCTCAAGCTGAAACTGACTCGGAGGGAAAGAGGTGAGGGTACTTGGACATTATGGCTGCTTCTGCTTCCCAAGTTGCTGGACTGATTTCTCCACAAAACTTTCACTGAAGTAACTTCCTTGTTTCTCAACCTATAAACTTGATGGTCAAGAATCTCAATTGGAACCTCCTCATAGGTGAGGCTATCCTTCATAGCCACACTCTATAAATGTACTATCGATTCCATATAACCCACACACTTCTTAAACAAGGAAATGTAAAAGACTGGATGAACCACTGCTAGTTTTGCTGGCAACTCTAACTCATAAGCCACATTACCAATCCTATTCAGGATTCTGTAAGGACCTATATACCTGGGACTGAGCTTCCCTTTCTTGCCAAATCTCATCACTCCTTTCATTGGTGACACTTTCAGGAAAGCCCAATCATCAATTTCAAACTCTAAGTCTCTTCTCCTAACATCTGCTTAGGACTTCTGAAGACTCTGAGTTATCTTTAGTCTATATCTGATGAGCTGAAATTTATCCATAGTCGCATGAACCGAATTATGCCCAATCAAGGATGCTTCACCTACTTCGAACCATCCAATAGGCGATCTACATCTTTGCCTATATAGTGCCTCATATGGGTCCATCTGGATGCTGGAATGAAAGCTGTTATTATAGGCGAACTCTATGAGAGGCAGGTGATCATCCCAACTACCTTTGAAATCGATCATGCAATCTCTCAACATGTCCACTAAGGTCTGAATGGTACGCTCTTCCTGACCATCCATCTACAAATGAAATATTGTACTGAGATTCACCTGAGTACCAAGACCTCTCTGAAATGATCTCCAGAAGTGAGACGTAACTGAGGACCTCTATCTGAGATGATAGACAAGGGAACCCCATGTAACCTGACTATCTCGCTGATGTAGAGTCTAGCATAATCTTCCGTTGAATCCATAGTCTTGACTACCAAGAAGTAAGCTGAGTTAGTGACTCTGTCCACAATTACCCAAATAGAGTCATGCTCTCTGTGAGTACGAGGAAATCCCATAATGAAATCCATATTTACCACTTCCCACTTACAAGTAGGAATGCTAATCTCCTAAGTCACACCTCCTAGTTTATGATGTTCTACCTTCTCCTGCTGACAGTTGGGACACTTAGCCATAAAATATGTGATGTCCCTCTTCATGTCGTTCCACCAATAGACTTCCCGTAGATCATGGTATAACTTAGTGGCACCTGGATGAATATAATATTTGGAATTATAGGCTTTGGTAAGGATCTGCTACCTCAACTCACCCACATTGAGAACACATAAGCGACCATGGTAACGGAGCACACCATCTCCCCCTTGGGAGAAAACCTCGACTCTCTGTTGATGAACTGCACCTTTCAGCTGAAGCAATATGGGATCACTATCTTGTTTCTCTTTAACCTCCACTACCAATGAAGATTCTCACCCATTATGGACTATCACACAACCATCTGGCATGTCCATGAGGCAAACTCCTAAGCGAGAAAGCCTATGAACATCTCTGGCTAATTCTTTCTTCTCTTCCTCAACATGTGACACACTACCCATGGACAGCCTGTTGTGGGCATCAGCCACTACATTAGCCTTACTCGGATGGTAGAGCATATTCATATCATAATCTTTGAGGAACTCAAGCCATCTTCTCTGACAAAGATTCAACTCTTTATGGGTGAACACATACTAGAGGGTCTTATGATCTGTGAACATATCAACATGAACACCATACAAATAGTGTCTTTAGATCTTTAGGGCAAACATAACTGTTGCAAGCTCGAGGTTATGAGTCGGGTAATTCTTTTCATGGACCTTAAGCTGTCTGGAAGCATAATTATGACCTTACCCTGCTGCATCAAAACATAACCCAGGCCGACTCTGGACGCATCGCAATAAACCACATAACCATCTGAACCCTCTGGTAGAGTCAAGACATGAGTTGTAGTCAACTTGGTTTTCAGTTCTAAGAAACTCTTCTCACACTCATCTGACCACTGAAACTTGACCTTTTTCTGAGTCAACTTGGTCAATGGGACATCTATGGATGAAAATCCTTCAACAAATCTTTGGTAGTAACCGACCAAACCCAAGAAACTTCTGATGTCAGTCAGAGAGGTGGGTCTGGGCCAGTGCTTTACTGCCTCAATTTTCTGGGAATCAACACAGATCCCTTCTCTAGATACCACATGACCAAGGAAAGCAACATATCTTAACCAGAATTCACACTTGTTGAACTTAGCATATAACTGGTGATCTTTGAGAGTTTGCAAAACAACCCTCAGATGAGTCGCATGCTCCTCCTTATTCTGAGAATAAACGAGGATATTATCAATGAATACAATGATGAACAAGTCCAAATACTATTTGTACACCCTGTTCATTAAGTCCATGAAAACTGCAGGAGCATTGGTTATTCAAAAAGACATAACTACAAATTCGTAGTGACCATACCGAGTCTTAAAGACTGTCTTCGGGCTGTCACTATCTCTAATTCTGAACTGATGATAGACGGATCTGAGGTCTATCTTAGAAAAGCAACTAGCACCCTAAACCTGGTCGAATAAGTCATTAATCCTGGGGATAGGATATTTGTTCTTGATTGTGACTTTGTTCAACTGATGGTAGTCAATGCATATCCTGAGAGAACCGTCTTTCTTATGCACGAACAACATTGGAGCACCCCATGGAAAGATATTGGGTCTGATGAACCCCTTATCTAAATGATCTTTCTACTTTTCTTTCAATTCCTTAAGCTTAGCTGGAGCCATTCTGTAAGGGGGAATCTAAATAGGCTAGGTATTTGGAAGGAGATCTACTCCGAAGTCAATTTCCCTTTTGGGAGGAACTCCGGGAAGATCTTTTTGGAACACTTTTGGAAACTCATTTGCTACTGGGACTGACTCAAGAGTTGGGGTCTCAGAGCTTGAATTCTTAACCCGAACAAGATGATAAATATACCCTTTGGAGATCATTTTTCTAGCCTTAAGGTAAGAGATAAACTGACCTGCAGGCACTGAGTTACAACCCTTCCACTCTAAGACTGGCTCGTTAGGAAACTGAAACTGAACGATCCTTGTTCTACAATTGACTAAGGCATAATAGGAATGTAACCAATCCATGCCTAGAATGATATCAAAATTTACCATTTCTAACTCTACAATATCTGCTGAGGTGGCTTTCTAAAAAAATATGATAGGGCAATTTTTGTATACCCGTCTAGCTATAACTGGGTCACCATATGGAGTAGAGACTGAGAAGGGTTCTGGGAGAATTTTTGGTCTGACATCAAAATTTACTGCTATATAAGGAGTTACAAATGAAAGTGTATCCCCTGGATCTAACAATGCATAAACATCGGTATTAAAGACTCGCAACGTACCCATGACCACATTAGGAGAATCCTCCTGGTCCTGTCGAGCCTGAAGAGCATATAACCTATTCTGGCACTGACCACCACCTATTCCAGATGAGGAACCCTGCTGAGTAGGGCAACTTGTTGAAGCTGCTGCAGAACCAGTCTAAGTCTGTGGGCGAACATCCTTACCCTTTTGAAAAGTTATTGGACAATCCCTCATCATGTGTCCTGGTTTACCACACCCAAAGAAGTTTCACCTACCTGTCATGCACTCACCTTAGTGGTTTCAACCATACTTCCTACACACTGGATAAGTGTGACCACTAGTAATCGTACCTTGGGACTTAGAGACAGACGCTCTATCCCATCGATCCTTCTTGAATTTAGGCATTGGGGCACTAGCAGAAGATGGAGTTGGAGCTGAATTTTTTTGGCGATATTGAGAGCGGTTTCCACCCTCTAACCTCTGCCGATAGTAGCTATAATCACCTGTCCTAGCCCTCTTAGCATCTCTTCCCCTTTCCTTAATATTCTCCTCCTCAATCTGTTGAGCATAAGTAACTAACCTAGAGAAGTCCATCTCCTTAATGATCATATCCGTCTTGCATTCCTTGACCACATCATCAGACACTCCAAATACAAATTTGCTCATACGGGCTCTAGAGTCAGCTACCATTGCCGGAGCATGCTTGGATAGCTGAGTGAACTTCAGAGAATAATCCTTTACGTTTATGTCATTCTGATTTAGGTTAATGAACTTCTAAACCTTGGCTTCCCTGAGCTCTAGTGGGAAGAACTGGTCCAGAAAAGCAGTCTTGAAAAGATCCCAAGTCACTGGTCCTGCAGTTGCACAACGAGATTCCTTCCATTGTTAGTACCAAGTGTAGGCCACTCCTTTTAGTTGATAAGTGGCCAAGTCTGCACCCTTGACTGGGTTGACATCCATAATGATTGTCACTTTTTGAACAGCCTCTAAGAACTCTTAGGGATCCTTTTGTGGCTTGGACCCATATGAAACTCTGGAGGGTTCATCCGAGTGAAGTCCCGGATTCTGGCTGCAATAGTAATAACCTAAGGCGGAGCTGGTGCCGCAGCTTGATGATTGACCTGGGCGGTTATGGCCTGAGCAAGCACTTGAAAAGCAGCCCTGAATTTGGCATGCATAACCTGCTCGTTCAATGGGTCTGCTGGAGCTGCTGGCTGAGTCATAGCATTAGCTCTTCTGGGAGGCATTTTATGAAATGTGAAGAGCATGAGTTAGAAGATAAGGGGGTTAAATAGAGTTCATACTCTATAGCATGAGCTGGGAAAAAAGAAGGAAAGTTATTCCTAATGACGCCTCATAGCTTCTCCCTCCAAAAGTGTGGCGCGCTTCACACCCAAGAAGAAGACTCTACTCGATGCGGATTTCAGATATCCTAGGACACTTAAACCTTATGCTCTTATACCAAGTTTGTCATGCTTCAAAGCTACCCCCTGGATGGGACATGGTGCTTATGTCATAAGTGACCCCAAGCTAACCATGCCATGGAATATCTATACAAAATCAGAGTAAAGCATGCATTGTGCGAAAGCTAAAACCATCATTATCTGAAAACAAGGAAGAACCCAAAAGTCTAAATATATTAATAGTTTAGTGCTGATTGAAAAATAATACTAACAACTGCTGAAGATAGTTTATGTCTGCAAGCCTTCTACTGAATAGGAGTTGCTGGGACACGCCCTCAACTAACTCTAACAAATCTAAGATTGAAAGTAAATACTGAAGATATAAGCATGTCTATCATCCTTGATCTACTAAAGACTCACCATTGAATTGCTGAGTATGGACTGGAAGTCGAACTAAGTGCGGTCTGGATACTGAGCGCCTGAACCTATATCATAAAATAATATAGCACAAAAATATGTGTTAGTACTTTGAATGTACTGAGCATATGGGATATAAGCTAAGCTGAACAACAAAATAACTGAGCATAGAAGTATATATATTAGAATATAACTGAGAGCTAAGATGGATGCAATGACCAATTAAAAATCATAAAGATAAAACATGTTGAACGAAATACTGAAGTAAATACTAGATAAATGGTCAATGCAACATGAGTATGACTGTGGGAACTACTATTAATTGACATACCCCAAGCTGAGTTAACTGTGGGGCCAACCTGTAACCCTAGATGGAAAGGTGTTCATACATTGCCAAGGGTACGAACAAGTCTAACGTGGATCCACTACTGAAGTCCACTAGGGACAAGGAGGTGCAACCTAGTATGATAGCTGACTCTTCTAAACCTATGGTGGCATCGTAGTTCTGGGACTTAGGGACTTCTACTAAAGGTCTTAGCCTAAATTGACAGCTCAACCTTCATCCCCTCATCCGCTCGGTACTAAGTCTACTCCCAACTGAATATAAGCAACAATGTACTGAAATGATGGATAGCTCAAAATACTGTAATCAACTGAGAATGCAACATAAATATACTGAGGGACATGGTATTTGAATTCTGATGCATGAGCATATAACTAATTTGCCTAGTAGGCTTAATTCATAAACTGTTTTAAGTATACAAACTATGGTTTATAAACATTGTACATATAACTATACTAATTCTCCAAGAAACGTGTAGTCAATACCATAGAGGTTGTAGGAACTGAACTTCAATACATCCCTAAGGTTTTGGAACCCTAGGTTTGAACAATTCATGGAGAAAACTGAAGACTGACTGGAATCTAAGGACCTAATAGGTGAAAGGAACCCACTATTGAAATCCCATATACCTGATGAAGAAATCTATGGAGAAATCCTTTGATTTTTGGGGCTGAACTTGATGAAGACCTCTTCTTGTTCTTGGGAGAAAATTGTCGCCTCTTTCTCTTATTTTCTTTCTATGGTTGAAGAATTCAGGAGAATAGATGTTCTAGGTAGTTTTTGACTAATTAACTAGGCTTAGAGTAGTCAAAACATTGTAGCTTAGGCTTTAAAAGAGGCAGGAAAAGTCCAAAATACCCCTGAGAAATTTAATAGAACAACTTCTAAAAGTGTGACACTAGGATCATGACTCTCAATGACAGACCGTACTCCTAGATGACGGACTGTCACCTGAGTTGTGGTCCTACCTTGGAGTTTTAGGGGTTCTCTGGTCTCAGGAATTATGACTCCACAGGATGGACCGTACTCCAGGAAGACGGTTCGTCATGTGACCCGTGATTCCTTAACAAGGGCTAAGGGTCTCTGAGGTTCTGGTTCCACGAGTCAACAGGATGATCTATGGTCCTGGACTATGGCCCATGGTATTACTCGTGGTCCCTCAGACCTGAACTGATGGTCCTCTGATTAAGGGAAACCACAAGTGACATGATGGATCATGGTTCCAAATTATGGTTCGTTGTCTAACTCGTGGTTCCTGAGAATTGAACTGGGGTCTATTTGATTTGGGTCTACAATTTTAAATGATGGATCGTGGTTCCAAACTACGGTCCGTGGTCTTGAACTGTGGTTCCTGGAAACTTGATTTTTCTGGAATTTTTATTTCCTACTAGTTTTCTGAGCTTAGTCTAGGCTAGGAAGTTCTGGGGTATTACAAAAGCCAATATCAAATGGATCGAGAAACTACCTCCACTTATCTTAATAAAGGGTGTCAGGAGTTTCCTTGGTCATGCAGGATTCTATAGAAGATTTATCAAGGAATTCTCCAAGATTGCCAACCCATTAAGCAAGTTTCTAGAGAAGGAAGCAAAATTTGTGTTTGATGGTGATTGCTTGAAGGCATTTGAATGCCTAAAGGAGAAGTTGGTGGCCACGCCTATTATAGTCACCCCAGATTGGTCCAAACCATTTGAGGTAATATGTGATGCAAGTGGTATTGCACTTAGCATTGTCCTGGGTCAGAAAAGAGATAAGATTTTTCACCCTATTTACTATGTTAGCAAGGCATTAAATGGGACACAAAAAAGCTACAAAGTTACTAAGCAAGAGTTGTTGGAAATCGTATATGCCTTTGAAAAATTTAGGGCATACCTACTTGAAATGAGAGTTGTGGTGCACACCGATAATATGGCATTGAGGTATCTTATGGCAAAGAAATATGCCAAACCTCGATTAATCAAATGGGTGTTGTTATTGCAGGAATTTGACTTCAAAGTCAAAGACCAAAAAGGCTGCAAAAACCAGGTGGCTGACCATCTTTCCAGGCTAGAGAATGAAGGAAAAGTAGTAGACAAGATAGAAATGAACGATTCATTCCCGGATGAACATGTATTTCCCGCTTCACTTAACCTTGTGCCATGGTATGTTGATTTTGACAATTACTTGGTCAGTGACATAATGCTAGAAGAATGCAACTTCCATAAGAGGAAGAAATTCCTTCATGATGCAAGTAAGAATTTTTGAGATGAGCCTTATCTATTCCGATTATGCGCTGACAACATAATCAGGAGATGTGTGTTAGAAGTGGAGAGTATGAGCATTCTACAAGCTTGCCATTCTTCCCCAGTTGAGGGCATCATCCAGGTGATCAAACTGCCTGAAATATCTTGCAATGTGGGTATTACTGGCTCACAATTCACAAAGATGCCCATGACTTTGTCAAATCTTATGATTAGTGCCAAAGACAAGGAGCCATATCTCGGAGGCAAGAGTTGCCAATAACCATGATCCTAGAGGTTGAGTTGTTCGATGTTTGGGGCATAGATTTCATGGGACCATTTGAAAGCTCTTATGTTAACTAATACATCTTGTAGAGGTTTATTATGTGTCAAAGTGGGTGGAAGAGGTAGCTTTGGCCCACAATGAAGGGAAGAGCGTGGTAGCTTTCTTGAAGAGAAACATCTTTGCTCAGTTTAGCACTCCTCGCACAATTATAAGAGATGAAGGGTCACACTTTTACAACAAGGTGTTCTGTGCTACTCTGGCTAAGTATGGTATGCAGCAACACAAAGTGGCCACTCTGTATCACCTGCAAACCAGTGGACAAGTTGAAGTGTCCAACTGTGAGATCAAAGCGATATTAGCAAAATCAGTGAATGCTAATCAGAAAGATTAGGCAAGAAATCTTGATGATGCACTCTGGGCGTACCAAACAGCATTCAAAATGCTGATAGGTATGTGCCCTTATCAACTGGTTTTTGTGAAAGCTTGCCACCTGCCTGTCGAACTTGAACATAAGGCCCTTTGGGCGCTCAAGAAGTTGAATCTTAGCTGGAAATATTCTTAGGAGTTGAGGTTGGAGCAACTGAATGAGATGGACGAGTTCGGGCTGCAGGGTTATGAGAGAGTTGCTCTCTACAAGGAGAAAATGAAACTATATCACGATCGAAGGATTGAGAAGAAGGAGTTCAAAGTCGAGGACTTAGTGTTGTTGTTTAACTCAAGGTTCAAATTGTTACCCCATAAATCTCAAGTCCAAATAGTTCGGGCCTTTCAAAGTCATTCAAGTGTTCCCTTCTAGTGTGTTGAGCTAGAGAACAAGGATGGGGAACAATTCAAAGTAAATGGACAATGGGTAAAGCAGTATATCATCTTCCCAGAGGAGGTAAATATCTTGTCTGTGGTGTATCTTGATGAGGTCTGAGTAATCAAGATACCCGAGTTATGCCGCGAAATTAAATCAGGCACTAAATGGGAGGCAACCTATATTTTGTTATTGTATAACCATTTTAGAGTAGATGGTATGTGTAGAATTAGTTAATGTGGGTGTTGAGTGTGCAGGAATCACAGGTACAGGTAAAGGCACTATTTTGTTTAGAGGTGACGAGTCAACTGAAGTATCATCAAAGAGGTGACAGATCATCACCCCATGTCATCACCAAGTGGTATTTTTAGATGAAGTTCTGGTTAGTCATGATGGCTCATGTGATGAGTCACCACATATGTGATGACTCGTCACAGAAGCCACCAAAATGGTGCCCAACTGCATCCTCCACTATCTTAGGCTGACTACTCCAGTGATGAGTCATCTCCCCTTGATGAGTCATCATCATACCTACCAACCAGGTAAGTTCTTTTTTCTTTTATTTTCATCTAGTCTGGCCTAAACCCTAAAACCCAGCACCTGATACAACCCATTGAGTTTTAAACCCCAATTAAAACAAACACGTTTAAATTTGAAATAGTTTCTTCTCCCCTTCCTTCTCATATTCAATTTCCTTCTCCCACTAAAATCCCACAACACCCAATTCATAATCCCACATAAAGCCGGTCATTCTCCCAAAATCCTCACACAACTTTCTTCCCAAAAAATCTTGAATTCTAGTAGTGTGGTAGAAGCCTAATTGTGGGTTATTGTATCTTCTGACTCAAAGTGCTAGGAACAAGGTCGTCCATATCAATCGTCGAAACAAAGGTATGACCCTAGCCTCTCTCCCTGAAATTATGTATCTATATTGAATCAAAAGAAGAGCAAGAAGTTGCTATTTGTAATTGTTCGTTGTGGTCATTAGTGTTGATTTTGTTGTTGAAAAGTGATGCTAAAATATACATGGGTGAAGTCTGAGAACCGCAGGGGTTTAAATGCTTGTATAGAGGTGTTTCCATGTAATCAAATCCCAAAGGGGATTAGCAAAGCGATTAATGAACACAAGGTGTTTGGAAAAATGCTTCAAAGAAAAAAAGTGATGTTTGTTGTGAAGACTAACTTGACGACTCTTTACAACTGTGGTGATTCATCAAGCTAGTCGTCATAAAGCCCAAAAAGAAGAATGGCTTATGTTTTGGCATGACAGGTTGTGTGATGAGTTGTCACGCTTGTGGTGACTCGTTGGCCAAGCTGTCATCGGAGATAAAATGTTCCTAATGCTATTGTTTTGACCTGATGGATGGCTTGACGAGTCTTCACACCTATAGTGACTCGTCAGCCAACCCATCAAGCCAAAATAGTGAACTGTTTTATTTTGTTTTTCTTTTCCGATGTGATCTAACTTCCTCCCTTGTAGGTACAATGGCTCCAAAGTTACAACCAAGCCATGCCGGGGCACAAAAATGGAAAAAAAGTTCAGCCCCTACACGGGGATTAGTAGATGAACCGGAAAGTAAAGTGGAAGCAATTCAGGCACCTGCCTATTAGACTAGGCTGTCCAAAAAGAAAAAAACCTAAGTCTCCCAATCTAAAGAGGAGAGTGGGTCATCTAGTGAGGGAAGTGATAGTTCTTGTGGTGAGAGTGACAACTCAAGCTCCATCACGAACGATGAAAGTGGCACTGAGGCCACTAGGAATCCAGAAAAGGCTCCAATAGGCACCAGTTCATTCAGGTGCAAGACCGCGAATGTTAGGGATTCAATCTTGTAGGAAATTGAGGGTGCCCAGAAGCATTGCTTAGACAGTCTTCTCCCAACCAAGACAAGGATCCACAGAAGGCCTATTGTTGAGAAAGTACAAATTATGACCACTGATCTACCTGAGTACCTGGTTATTAAAAGCCAATTCCAGAGGTATCAGTTATAGTGGATGAGTAAGCCGCCGGGGATCTACTACCCGACTCTAGTATGCGAGTTCTATGCCAACTATTTGGCAGTGCTAGAAAGAAAGGTTGATAAGGGAAAGAAGGTTAAGACTTCACTAAGACAATACATAGTCCCAGTTCATGGAAAACAAGTAGACATCTCCAGAGGGACGATCAACAGAGTCCTTTTTGGTCCAGAATACACTCCTCCAACCAACATGTCTGAGTTTTATGACAGAATTGGCATAGCATCCCAGCAAAGACGTTAGCTAGCTCGAATGCTGACTGAAGTCTCACCTTTGTGGTTAAACCCAAAGCAATGGATATCGAAGCAATCTCTGAAGTTCATAACAAAGTTCTGGTGGGCTATAGTGAGACTCCGACTCTTTTCTATGGGTGGAGATGCTAATTTGGATGAGGGAAGAGCCATTCTAGTAGAAAATTTGATAACGGGGTACATTATCAACATTGGGATGATAATTGCCAATGAGATGCGTACCAGAGCCATTAAAACCACATCTTCATTGTCGTTCCCGTGTCTTGTTACTGAGTTGTGCAGGCTTGTGAATGTGCCGATAATGACTGCAATCGATGATCAAGTGACAGCATCATCCACGCAAAACATCGACAAGACAAGGGATGATACAAAATTCGAGTTGAGGGTCCATAAGCCACAAGATTTTGAGGCACCCACTCCTAGAACATCTGAGGCAGTAGACACTCCATTAGGTACGGAGTTATCTCTTGCTATTTTTGACCCGCAGACTACATAGACCACCTTTGGTACTCCTGATAGGGCTACTGTTGAGTGTTCTGACACTGACTCGAGGGCTCCTCTACCATAAGAGTACCACTTGAATCCTCAAACTTTGCAAAAATGGAACAAAAATAGAAGCAGCTTGATAAGCAAATTACAACTTGGATTGACTTGTTCAAGCCAATGATGGGTGTTGCCATTCAGGAGGCTCTTAAACTGTATGAGGGGTTATGTACCAAAATTGATGCCATCGAGATTAAGATAGAAGATAGGCTGAAAGAAATGAGTGTCCCAGAGCTGGCTAAGTTTGATGTTGAGTTGAAAAAGGTGAAGGTTGATGCCACAGCACTCCAGCAAGGCTAAGATCCCTATTACCAGACTCCAAACTTTGTGGAATTAGAGAAAGCATCCATGATAGTGGACTTGATGGGGAGACCATTGAGAATTAATGAGACACAGTCAGGTGAGGGTAGTGTGAAAAGGTCAAAGAAGAGAATGTTAGAGGAGATAGACTTGGAAAATGCACGAAAGCAGTCTATTCTCGATGAAAAGTTGCACCAAGAGAGAGTGAGCAGCCAATTTATTGTGACTTCCTCTAGTGCAGTACCTAAAATTGGAGATACTACAATTATTGATGAGTTGAGCACGTCGACTGACACCGGTGTCACTGTCCCTACTTCGGAGACCCCTGCAGTTTCCACCATTGTTCCAAACTCTAAAGCCTAGGCTTCATCGGTATCTTTATCCCTTTATTTGCATATTTGATTTCATTAGCATTAAGGACAATGCTAGGTTCTTTTGATGGAGTTAGGGGTATCTATGAGTCACCACCACGGGTTTTGGTTGCCGTATTTCTTTTCCCTCGGGTCTGCTATCTAGTAGAACCGGCATGTTTAGGTTGTTGTTTTAAATGTTGTTTGTGTTGTGTTGTGTTGCCTATAGCAAGCATGTATTTTTGCAAGTTGAAATAAAAAGGAGCCCTTTCTGAAAAAGTTGATTTTGTACTTATGTTTGAAATGATTAACTATTCTGGATCCCTGAATGTCTTTAAGTGTATGTGATTGTAGTAGTGTTGCTTAAGCCGAATTATTATTTTGATAATTGGTAGCGGTATGGTTTCTTTGTGCCAAGTGTGTGTGGGCTTATTTTGGTAAATTCTTACTTTGTGCATGCATCTAGAACTTGTCCGGACTATTTTGTTAAGTTCGAAGTCAGTTGCTTAGGAAAGGATCACAAGACCTCTTTGTGTGCAGTCCACTTAGCCTAAAAATCTGTCCAAACATAAATAATCCCTTTGAACCATGTTTGAGCCAAAGTTGACCTTGTTGTTTTGTTAACCTTTTACCTTCCCTTTTAGCTTTGAATCTCTATTTTGGCCTTGGTCCCTCCTTGGACATCGTGCACCTCAACTCAGGCAATTACTCTAAATTTAGGATGGCTATTGTAGAGGTATATGATAAGAAATATGGGGTTGTTTTAATGATTGGTTATTGATATAATAAAAAGTACAGGTGTGTGCCAAAGAAAAAGAAAGAAAAAGAAATGAAAAAGAGTGATCAAGTTTAAGTAGGCCACACCTATAGCTAGAAATAATGGAATCAAAAGTGAAAAAGAGTGGATGGAATAAGTTTGAGTGGAAATAATAGGTCGATGATTCTAAGGAGAATTTAGTCACTATTCCCTAAATGTATCCTACCTACACTCAAATCCTTATTACTAGTCGAAATAAGTCCTATAGTGAGCTTGAGTGACTTTTTGAAAAACTAAAATAGAATAGCAAGGGCAAGCCTATGGTATCGCATGTACACTATTTGAAATCATTTGTGAGCATGAGTGATTCTACTTAGTCCCAAATCTTGTGTAGGGGACTTCTTTATAGTGATGGCACCGGGATTTCTGTATAATCTTCCAACTATTGGGATAACTATTTTGTGTGTATGTAGATTACCCTATAACATCGTGTTGACATGCTTGGATCCTTAATAGTTAAGCTTTTCAAACACTTGTGTAGTACAGGGGCTAGGATGAATGTTATTCAATTGTTGAATGACCATGGTTTGCTATAGACCTATGGTTTGTTTTTCTTGGTGAGTCATCTGTTTTATTTTTGTTGTCTTGTTGCTTGAGGACAAGCGAACATTCTAAGTTGATGGTGTTGATGTGCCGGTATTCTATGGCACATTTGACTCCTTTAACTAAGAATAAATGTTAGTTTTCAAGCAACCATTGTTGTTTTTAATGGTGTATGTGTTTAACTCACAAGAAATTGAACCAAGATAGAAAAGGATAAAAAATGCTGAAAATAGCTCACTAGTTCTGTGTGACGACTCCCACAACGAATCTCCAAGGTCATGGTGAGTCATCACTTAAGCCACCACACTATAAGAAGATGAGGCTTCCCACTGGATTGGGGTGACGACTCTCTTGATGAGTCATCACCAAGGAGATGACTCACCATGCCAACCGCCAAGCCTAAGCACAGGTGCCCAACTCACTGTTTAAGGGTGACGAGTGCCATGGAGAGTCATCAAGGCTATGATGACTTATCACAGTGAATCATTAAGCATAAATAGTCACAGCCAGCACACTGGTTACTTTGATGACTCATTTGACGAGTTGTCACAAGGTTGATGACTCTCCAATTCAAACCATCAAGTTGGAAGCGAGATTCCAAGTTCTATTTTTGGAATTTATTTTCCTAGGCTACTATAAATACCAGTTTAGGGCTAATTATTCATTGGATATTAGATATTTCTCTTCACGGTTTTGAATGAGTTGTACCGGTAAAACATCAAGAATACGTTACTTCTCTTGCTCTTTGATTTGAAGGATTATTTTGCTCATTGTTCTTGGAGAATTGAACTGATTGTTCATATTGTTTGTAAGAATACTTCTTCTAATATGAATACTATTGTTATCTCTTCTTCTATAAACATGAGTGGCTAATCTCCCACAACTAGGATTGGGGGATCCATGGCAAAAGTAACAATCTAAGTTACGTGTGATAATGGGTTCGTATTATATGCTTTATACATTGTTAATCTTGTGTTTTTACTTTTTTCTAATGGTTGCAAACATTAGAACAAGCCTAGATTTGATTTGCTTTAATCAAGAAGTTAAAATCGGGTAAAAATAATTAAAAATAAGGATTCGGGACTACTAACTCCCGTCTAATGAATAATGCTGTAGCGAGATTAATCTACTTGGAGTGTTAATTGAGTTATGTATTGTATCTTTTCAAGTTTAAAAGAATTGAAAAGAAAAGTGTCTATTTGGCTAAGAAACAATTAGACATAAGAATGAATTTAATTACTTCATGTTATACATATGAAAAGAATTTGTTAGAACTCTAACCCGAGGTTGTTTACGAAGCCATGGTGAATACATCCTTAGTTCTTCTCTAATATTGTTTTACTGATTAAATTTGATCATTTATTCGTGAATTATTCAAAGACTAAGCAAGTTTGAAAGTTATAAACTCCCCCCATTTTCTGGAAATCATTGATTAATAGTCTTTTAAATTGCTGATGACTTAATTTTCACCATATTCCCTGTGGAATTCAACCCTAACCTTTATTGGGTTCTATATTTGACAATGATCGTATATACTTCTTAAGTGAGGTGTAATTTGGGTGTATCATCCTCTAAACTGCATGACTTCATAATTATGAGTCATTTCTCCACATAGTCTCTGAAAAATTAATGGTGCACACATGTTTATTGAACTTTTATTATCACACATGATGGGTATGGAACCCAAGTACACCCCCAAATCACTAAGTTATTTATTGATACACAGTAGTTGAGCACAACAGAAGGTAGCCGCTACATACTCTGCTTTAGCTGTAGAAAAAGCTATTGAGTTCTATTTCCTTGTTGCCTATGACACTAGGTAGGGTCCCAAGAAATGGGTCATACATGAGGTACTCTTCCTATCTATAAGATATCTAACATAATCAGCATCTGCAAATCCTGCAAGGTCAAAAAAATCTCCTCTATGGTACCAGAGAACCAGGTTTTATGTGCCCTGTTTATAGCATAGTATTCTCTTGACAACTTTCAAATGGGACTTCTTTGGAAACAATTGAAATTGAGCACACAATCCCACACTAAAATTAATGTCAAATCTGCTGGTTGTCAAGTACAACAATAATTTGATCATCCCTCTATACTTAGTTTCTCCAATAGGGATATCGTATTCATCTTTCTCATGTTTCGTGGTAGTAGAAATAGGGGTATTGTTCACTTTATAGTTTACCATGTCAAATATGTTCAGCATCTCCTTGTTGTACTTATGTTTGTGGATGGATGTAGCAGTGGGTCATTGCTTGATTTTTAACCTAAGGAAAAAGTTTAGTTCCCCCATCATGCTCATTTTAAATTCACTACTCATTAAATTTGCAAATTTCCTACATAGAATCTCATTCTTTGAGTCAAAGATGATGTCACAACATAAACATGAACTATGAGTATGCTCTTTCCCTGCCTTTTCAGAAATAAAGTGTTTTCAATCTCATGTAATCATGATTAAGAAAAAATATGGATATTATATCATACTAGGCTCATGGAGCTTGCTTCAACCCATAAAAAGCTTTGTCAATTTTGAATACATGATCATTATGCTCATGACTTTTTAAACCTGGGGGCTGAGGCACATACACTTCTTCCATAAGATAACCATTTAAGAATGCACTTTTGACATCTATATGATACAAAGTGAACTCCATATAAGCTGCAAAAGCTATAATCATTCTGATTTCTTCCATCCTTGTAATAGGTGCAAAGTTCTTATCATAATCAATGATTTCTTATTGATTGTATCCTTGCACCACTAGTCTGGCCTTCTTTCTAATGATTGTTCTTTGATAATCCAATTTGTTTTTGAAAACCCTCTTGGTCTCGATGATTGTTCAATGTACTAGTTTAGAAACTAGGTTTCATACCTTACTTTATTCAAATGGTTTAATTCTTCCTGTATTGTCACTATCTAATATTTATCAAACAAGGCCTCCTTAATGTTCTTTGTCTCGATAAAGGACAAATATGCAGAGAAGTCACATAGATTTTTCAATATTAACCTTGTTTGGATTTCTATTTCTAATGGTGTGAGTATATTCTGGACTGGATGTGAGATCTTATGTTTCCAATTGATGAGTAGAATTTCTTGTGGTCCAAGTGAGATGGAAGAACTAGGTTCAGAGGAGGAGAGATGTTGTAATTCTATGGATTGATCAGATGTTTCCCCTATTCATGGCACTTCCTCTACTTTACCTAGTACCCTTTTGGCAGTATCAGCTGGATTCACCTTATTTTCTTTTAGTGTAGCAGTTTTTTCTATACCATGTTCTATTGATATTGTCTTTTCAAGCTAATCATATGAGTCTGGTACTAGTCTAATGCCTTGAATGTCCACATGCAGACCTTCCTCGACCAAGTGATTCGATTCATCAAAAATCACATGAACACTTTCTTCTACACAATTTATTCTTTTATTAAAGACTTTGTATGCTTTGCTATATGGAAAGCATCCATGAAAATTTTTTTCATCACTCTTGGCATCAAGCTTATCCAGGGCTTCTTTTTCATTATTGTGAAAAAAACATTTGCAACCAAAAGCCCTAAGATATGTGAGATTTGATTTTCTGCTTTTCAATAATTTATAATAAGATTTCTCAGGCATTGGGTGAATCATACATTTGTTAATGAGATAACAAGATGTATTGACTGCTTCAGCCTAGTAACTCTTTGGAAGACCATGGCAATTAACATGGTTCTGTCCATGTCTTCTAAAGTTCTATTTTTCTTTCTACAATCTTATTTTATTGAGGATTTCTAAGAGCAGAGAAACTATGGTCTATTCCATATTTAGCACAGTATTCCAGAAATTTTGTAATTTCAAATTTTGTTCCATGGTCAGACTTGATACTCGTTAGTTTAATTTGTAATTTCTTCTAGACCAGTTTCTCAAAGATAGCAAAGACATCAAAGGTTTTATCTTTTAAACTTAAAAACAATGTCCATATGAACCTTGTATATTCATCAACAATGACAAAAATATACTTCTTGCCTCCTCTGCTAAGAACTCACATGGATCCACACAAGTTCATGCGTTCCAGTCATATTTTTGGAATATGCACTACCCAGATACTATAGTTTATTATCTCCTCTCACTTTCACTTGTAAGGACAGTCAAAGGTTATTTTTGAGCACCTAAATCAGCTTGGGTCCCTTCTAATAATTAAAAGAATATATGAGATTCTTTCTAGCCCGACGAGAGTGTGCTCTGGATTCGTGAACCAGGTTCTTCACAGTCTCTTGCCTACACATTTTCATAAAGTTTAAATTATTTTGAGGAGCCTTAAACTGAGCTTAGAATTGATTCTTTAAATATCCACACTTCCCACAATGACTACAAAAATTCAAATGTGCAGGGGAAGTCTTGCAGTAGGGATTTTTCCATTTTTGAAGTCAGTGTCGTGTCTGTTGGTAGACTGGCTTTCCTGAATTTGAACAAATATTTTAATGGACTGGTCCATCAGAGATCCTATTCGAGATCTAGTTTAACTTAGTTGAAATTTCTCTTGCAGTACTTTATTTCTTTCGTACACAACTCGGAAGTTCACAATTGACCTTTTAATGCCTCTTCCAATGTCATTTGAAGAGGTTTAGAAACATTTTTACCTTTGAGAGAGCACTAGCATAGGAAACCAACTGAAGCCCACTAAGGCCCTATCTATAGTAAGGGGCTCTTTCTTGCTCGTTAGCGCTGTTTTTTGAAGCTAGGGCGCCCCTTTTCTTTCTCAAAGTCAACTTTCTCCCTTCTTAGTCATGAAGTCCCTAATTTTTTTGTAGGCCATTAATGGTATCTATAAGAAGCACATTTTTCTTTTTAACTGTCTTACGGTCGAGTCTAAAGAAAGAAAATTCATTTATTAGTTGGTTCTTTTCAAAACTCATAAAGTGAAATGCTTCCAAATAGGACTGAAGACAAGGGTTCCAATTTTCTTTTTGAATAGGAGTTAATTTTAGATTTAGTTTCAAAAACTTTTACCTCAGGTTGCTTTTCTTTGTCATCTTCATCTGAGTCAAAACTTGTCATCAACGCCAAGATATCTTCCTTGGGATGCTTCATTCCTTCTTCATCATCATATCATATATGGACATAAGTGCAAGAGTGTCCTTCAAATATGAGCATTACATAGCTAGTAGGGATTAATTATCAATTCTATCATCATCAAAGTCACCACTTGAGGTGTTTCCGTTGTTGTTAAATCCCTTTTCACACCAATGTCTGCTTCATGTGTGATCATTCTCGTATTTGAAGGAACCAATTGATCACTTCTTGTTTCTTTTCACTTTCCTAGATGATTCTTATTATACTCAATTTTCCATTGGGGAATAGAATATTATGAAATGATCTGGACTTTTACATTTGTGAAAAACATGATCACGATTTGCCTTATTGGTATTTTAATTAACCTGGTTCCTCTTTTGGGAATTCTGACCTTTTCTATATATATGATTTCTCATTGGCTTTAAGGACCAGGTTATTCTTAATTCTAGTGATTTTACATTCCTGATTCATCTTCAGTTCATATGTAGTCAAGTTTCCAATGAGTTCATTCATGGAGAGAGTGTTTAATTCTCGAGATACAGTGATTTCTCATACCATAATTTTTGATTACTCGTGTAGCACACTGAGAAACTTGTGGATAGACTTTATTATAGGTATGATTTTCCTTAAAGAGTAGATATTATTGATGATACTTGGTGTGCATATACTGGATATATTCACCTTTCTTCATTCTGAACAACTCATACTCTCTGCTGAGATTATTAATTTTGGATTTTTTGACTTGGTTTGTACCTTCGTGAGTAGTTTGCAGACTATCCCATATCTTCTTTGCATTAAAACATACAGAGATTTGATTGTACTCATCAAAATCTATTCCACAAATAAGAATTTTCTTGGCTGTGACATTGTTCTGTATGGCCTGCTTATTTGTAGCATTCCATTCCAATCTACTTTTTTGCACTTGAGTTTTTCCATCTTCTTTTGTTTTCATAGGAATGGTTGGTCCATCTAGGATGACATTCCAGAGATCTTGATCTTCACTAATCAGGTGACCTATCATCCTATTTTTCCATCACCAATAGTACTTTCTATTAAAGAGGGGTGGTCTGGTTTGTGATGCACCTTCCTGAGCAGTTGGTGGAGCATACATATGAACCTTTTTAAGGTGTTACCCTAAATTAAAAATACCTTATCTGATACAAATTGAAAGAAACTAGTACTAACTACTCGATTTACGGAACTAAGTTAATTCCTTAATAATAACTAAAAACAGTAAAGTGAATAACACGAGATTTACTATGGAAAACTCCTTGTTCAAGGGAGTACATAGGATTTCTAGCAACTTTCACTAACTTAAAACAGCGATTTCAAATTACAACACAATAATCTAAGGGATCAATTCTAGTAACTCAACTAAATAATTAATTCTAATTGTTCTAACAACTCTCCAAGAAGATGAACATTATTCTTGTACATATCTCACCACAAACACACCTTCAACACAAATAGGATTTATTACAACTTTATTATAATCCTACCACAGACAAGTTCTAAATTGTTGTTTCTTGCTTCTTCTCCTTAAAACTTTCATATATTGTCTTGAGAAGAAACTCCAGTTTCTTGCATATAATAGATGTTGCTACTTGACCTAGCAGTTTACCTTATATAGTGGAATAATTTAGAGTGTTGATTCACTATTCATAATTAGTCAAATAAGATTGTACACTCCTTATTGAATATGACTTCCATAAGTAGAACCCTCATAGGGTTCTTTTTCTTTCTCTAGCATATTAAGCCTCTTTGCATGTAGAACTCCTTCCTTAAACACTCACGGTACTTCAACTTACCATATTAATAAGTTTGACTCGTATGGCTCTAGTTATAACGGTGAACCTGGTTATCTTATATCTTTATTTATCATCAAAACAAAAACTAGTGAAGGCATACAAACATAGTAATTTTATCAAACACTTCGGACAAATCAATTGATAAAAGCAACCCAAAATGTTTTAGTCCACAGGCAGTCTTGAAACAAAAGTTGAGTTGTCTCTAAGATATCTTCCTCACATAGACAACAAGCACTGTCTTCACAATGGTTTCCTATGACAAAAATCCTATCTCTGTAAGTAGTGTAACGATCAGGTCCATCACTATGGGTAATTTATTTGTGCCAACTTTTAGGTTAGAAAACTTCCGAGTTTTGGAGTTGGAAATTCTAGGCTATGCTAGCCTCAGATGGAGTTTGAACGAGGTATGGTCTAGGGAAATCCGAGTGAGGATTGGATAGAATATCTTAGGTCGAGCTAGTTTTTCTGTTAACCAAGAGCTTAAGGAGTCCAGGTGACTTTTTGAAAGTGAATTCGGGTGAGTAGAACTCTCGATATTAAGGTTGACGTGAAGGGGTTATTCTGGAATTTCAAAATTTAAGGTGTGTTATAAAATGGAATCTTTTGGGAGATTTTCCGAGTTTTTATCCTGTGTTAACCACCATAGAGGTTGATACTGTGCTACAACAACCACCGCTATAGCAGAGAATTTTTTGCTATACCAAAAGTCAACGTCAATTAGCACCGCTATAAGGGTCAATTTCGGCAGTGCTGCTATAGTGGTGTACGGACCGCTATAACGGACTTAATCATGATGAATGCAGAAACTTCCCTAAAAATATTCAGAATTTCTTAAGAACATTTTTTGGAAAGGCATAGGCGAAGGGAGGTGATTTTCAGTGATTTTCCACCAAACTCCATCGAAAAGGTAAGGTTTTCGTTCTCCATATCCGTATTTTGATTGCCATACCTTAAAACTATAATCTCGGGCTTGGAGGAACATTTATAATAACCTAGGATGGTAGAATCCGGTGAAAAAGGGAGAATTCTAGGTATATAATTCTTGGGTTATGCTTATTATCGCTTTTGCATGATTAAAATACCATTATTCATTAAATATAACTGTAAAAATGATAGTTGTATATGAATTGATGGTGGAAAAGCCTTGGGATAGGTGGAATGATCATAGATTGGCATGGGGATTAGGATTTTGCATAATCCAGATAATTTTAGGTTATTAGACTGATTTTAGTATATTGTGTACTTGTTTTTAGACCAAGAGGAAGCGAAAGCTTTCGAAAATGGGAAGGCTCCGGTCCAGTAAAGTTTCAGGTTATTTGAGATAGGTGATGGTTTTTGTTTTACCAAATGCAATATATATATATATATGTAACCTAAGCTTAGTGGCGTACATGCTTCCATGCTTAGGGGATGGAGTTATGAATGTCTAAGTATTTGGGGTGTCAATTATGTGAAATGAACTTTACTATTGCTTGCTGGTTTTACAACTGTGCTTTATTCACTTAATCATTGACTGTTGGCTTGTGTGACATTCGGTTGGCTCGAGTTCCACACCTGGTATGGGATACTAACGATTGGCTCAGGTACCACGCCTGGTACAGGTTCTATATCGGTTGGCTCGGGTACCACGCCTGGTACAGATTCTATATCAGTTGGCTCGGGTACCACGCTTGGTACGGGTTTTAATTATGCATTATTGACTTTGTTTGACGATGATTCCATGAGTGAACCGAGTTGATTGTTAAATCTATTGTTGATTATACTGGTCCTTGAGAGGTCGGGTTGTTACTTAAATGTGGGGTGGTCCTGGGTGGACCGGGCATTACATGTTTACACTTAGGTGTTGTTCTAGGGAACCTTAGATGGTCCGGGTGATGTGAAAAAGAGTAAGTGTCATGATTATTGTTCATTGTTAGATGATTGTTGAACCTATTACATGTGGTTGATAAGTTAGAAGGTAGACTAGGAACCTGGACTTACATATCGGTTGTTGCTACATATTTGTGCTACTTTACTCAGTTTTGATTTATTGTATCTATATTGTTTGTTGGAGCTGGCCGATGATCCTACCAGTACACGGTGGTTGCGTACTGATTCTGCACTTATTTTCTTTTTAAGAGTCCAGGACATCTTTCAGCGGCTCCAACGCGACCTCAGATATAGTCCCAGTGATTCCAGATTTCAAGGGTGAGCTGTTTCTATCGGGCTACCTTATTTTCTTCCAGTTTAGTTATAGTCCATCTGTTTTTGGACTTAAACTCTTATTTATTTTTGGGATTGCATCTCCATTTCTAGATATTTGATAGATGTTTTGGAGCGATAACTTTCAATTTCTAGGGGTAATTTCCGTAGGATATCATTAGTTTTGGTTTAGATCGGAATGATAGTTCTTTATTTTTAATGCAAACTGGTTTTGAGCAGCTAATTTTGCTATGAAAACTGGTTTTGAGCAGTTAATTTTGCTAAGTGTTGAGCTGCATATTGGTTTGCTCATCCGGGAGTTTCGGGTGGTGCCACTCATCGTGACAAGTAGCTTCCCTGAGAAGCTAATCAAAGGATAAATCTATGCTTAAATGTGACTTTTTTCTTCTTTTTATTTTTTTTGGTGACATGTTCTTATTTATTCCTTTGGTTACCAGGTCAAAAGCAACTGATTACATACGCTGGGCTGAAAATAAATAATGTCAAAACGTCTTAATATGCACAATTTATACACACACATTTTATATATATGGACTTGCTAACATACTACTTGTCCCTAACAACAAATAAAGAATATATTCATGTTAGGAGCCTTTTTGTCTTTACACCATCTATACCCAATTCCCTTTCACTCTCTTTTCTTTAAAAGCTTTCAACCAAATTCAACTTCACACCAAGGTTTCTTCCGCTGCTAATTGATACTTCTCTCCATATAATCCAATCATTAAAGGCTAAAGCTTTCACGATTCAATACTAAATGATTAAACAAATTGAAAAAGTCAAAAATTAAATTTTTGAGATGCAAGAAAAACCTGACATTAACCCATCTACGACATCCATTAGAACTTCTGCAACAACTCCCTCTAGAATTTAGTTTAGAGTTAACTCTCTTTAGGTGTGGGTTTAATTATTGGGTTAGTGTTAATGGAGTTCCTGCCAGGAGCTAAATATGATACGGAGTTAGATTGCCACAAAATGAATGCTCTCAAATTGCAAGAGTATTGAATTAATAGCTTGAAATGTAAAGACACATTTAATAGCTGGCAGAATTTCAATTAATAAAAACATGATTAGAGTCCATCAAGAAGGAAACTAGGGTTAAGGAAATGAATTAAAAATCTGTAAAGAAAGAGTTTTGGTAAAGGGAACGAAATTGGATATTCAATTTTAATTTTTGACGAATTATCTGCATCATAAATACCATCTCTGTGGAGTTCTCTTAACTTTATTTGTCCAATTCAAGCTATATTTTCATAACTCTTTTGAATTTCAATGATATTGAACAAGAAAGATTCTTCCATTGATGCCGAGAAGCAGGAGTTACTTTCTCCATGTCAACAGCCCTTTGAAAATTTATGCCCGTTTCTTGCTCTTTTTTCCTTGGAAAGACTGATTGATAATGGTGTATTTGATTCAAATGAATTTGTGGGAATTGAAAAAAAAAACAGATTTTAGTTTTCAGGTTAAAAGGACGAAAAAATCCATCTTTTAGTGTCTGACTAACGTACTTTTAAGGGCATTTAAGGAAATTAAAAAATGGGTATATTGCTAACCTACTACCTTCATATAGTATGTTAGCAAAACTCATATACATATATATATATATATATATAGCAAGGCGATCGTTATTAGATATATTTTCGAATGTGAGTCCGAGTTGAATCTCACAATGCCAACTACTTTTTAACATTAATTTGTCTTTACTAAATTCTAATAAAAATAGAAACTAAAGTAGAAATCGGGTAAAAATTATCAATGACTCACAAGAAAGGGAAGATATGGGATTTTAGAACCTCGGTGGAGAGAGTATTTTCTTTTTATGGATGGAATGTGTTGTTAGTGATAGAGTTTTGGATTCAACAATTAGTCCAGAGTTTGTTTGAGTCATACGATGTTGTCGGACTATTGTACCCTAGACGGGACAAATCAAAGTATTCTCATATATAGACCAGTGAAGATTCTTTTGCAATGAGCTTAATAACATGTTTGATCAACCCTTTGGGAAGCCAAAAATAATTTTTTTTCCAAAAATGCTTATTTAGAAAAAGTGTGGTGTTTGGCCAAAATTTCGTGAGAAATAAGTGATTTTGGAGAGTAGCATAAACAGTTTTTTCAGAAGCTAATAAAGTAGTTTTTCTCCAAAAGTATTTTTTTGAAAAGTACTTTGATCAAAAAATACACTTAGAAGCACTTTTTAAAAGTTTGGACAAACAGTAATTGATGTTCAAAAGTTTTTTAAAAAATTAATTAGCCAAACACAAACTAGTTCTCACCAAGAAGTACTTCTGGAAAAATATTTTTCAAAAAACTGATTTTAAAAGTTTGCTCAAACAAGCTATAAATCTCCTTAGAGATAACAGATATTCGCGGCTGTTCATATTTGACAGTTTGAAAAGAACATTTTCAAATGTTCAATCCTCATAAGAAGAAATGAAGAAGACCTCATGCTTCATTTGATCTAAAAAAGCAAGGTCTTAGATGACGATTAAAGAGTTAGCTAAAGAATAATATACGGGAAATGTAAAATGTACAATAGTCTAGGAGGTAAAGTAGAATACTTTACACTTCATTCAATCTAAAAAAATCCAAGTTATATACCTTATACAACTCATGACACCAAATTCGAAAGAACAGGGAACTTAGGTAATCAATTAAGGAGAAAAAAGCAGGAATACAAGAAGAGAATTGAAGAAAAGAGGTTACAACTTACAACAATAGTGATCATCAAGCACGTGTGACTCTCTAGCTCGAAAATTAACCGAAACATAGATGATAATGACAAATAAATGCATCTACACCACGACGAAAATCAATGTGACTCTTAAAATTTTCCATTAATTCACAATCCATCTTCTTTGCATTAGAAGTTAGTCTGACAATCTTCGGATTTGATCTTGGATTTATTTTTCACCGATTCAACATCGAAATCACACGTAACAGACAGGTCCTTTTTCAAATTTTTTGCCCAGCTCGTGATCTCCAATGGTACATTAATGGTCAAAGTCATCGGCATCGGCTTCTTGTCGTCATCAAGACTTTTCTGAATATCACCAGGCAATTTCCCAGCATCAAGGTTGAAATTAGCATTGGTTGAATCTTCAGGTTTTTGGGAAATCGAGGGATATTTCCCTTGTCCAATTTCATGTTTCTTGAAAACAAGGGTCGCCTTCCCATTATTTCCTTTACCAAATGCAACATCCATTCTCTCATTTACGTTAACGATTTTCAAGTCGATCTCAAATTGAGGGTGTGATTGTGGATGACTCTTATTCTTTTGGCCATTTGAAGGTTGCGTAACGTTCTTGAAATGGACGTTAGTAATTGAGAATTCAGGACATTTAGGGGCGTACAATGTGTGAACAATCAACACGATAATTCCAATCATGATACCTATAAGGAGTAGCGCGGACATTACCCAACAACAACATGTGCATTTCCTTTTCTTTTGAGTATCTGGCTGGCGATGATACTCCACAATTTTGGCATTTTCAGGAGGAGGGACACGATAAACTTGGTCACGAGGGATTTGGACAACGTAGGTATGATCCGATGAGAGAGCCGGTGTGAGAGAAAGGCGAAGCGATGTGGCTGATGAAAGCAGGTTTTTGGCTTTGCCGCCGGCAGGTGGTGACCGCTCCTCCATGCCACAATGAGGAGCGGTGGATGTCAAGGGATTGAAGAGACACAAAGGTAGGTAAAATTATGGGAATGGGATAATTAGGAGTTGGCCATAATTGGCATCAAATTGTTGATTGAGAAAGTTTGGTTTTTATTTTTGTGCGAGTGAACCGTTAGATGGTGCTACATTGATTTTTGAATTTCCGCACTCCCATTTAGATACCAATTAGTCGTACAAAACTTTGTATGGTGAGTTATGAATTAAAATAACGGAAAACAAGTCAGCAAAATCTGCAAAAATCAATATTAAATACGAGAATAGGTTAAAAAAAATAGTTTTACATATTCCAAGTTTTTTAAAAAAATATTAAACTTACACGGAGTACTATATTTTCGAACACTTGTATATGTAAAAAAATAAAATTACTTTCTCCGTTTTAATTTGTTTATTTTATTTTTGACTCGACCGTGGAGTTTCACAAAGTAAATAGACTTTCTTAAACTAAAGATATTTTTAAACCCTTTAATCTTGTGGTCTTAAACATATCATGTTGAAATTTGAAATTAAAAAGTTATCAAAACAGGAAAGAGTCATTCTTTTTAATAGAAAAAGGAAAGTAAGGGGTGTTTGGCCATGAAATTTTTTAACTTTTTATCGGAGTTGAACTCGAAAAAACACGTTTGGCCATAAAATTCTAAAAAACACGTTTGGTCATAAAATTCCAGTTGAATTCTGGAATTTTCAAGAATTTGAAAAATACCAAAAAACTGTTTTCATTTTTTTCTTCTAAATTACTCATAAAAATTCAAAAACAACATTCATGGCCAAACAAAATTTCAATTTTTAAATATTATTTTTCACTTTGAAAACAAAAGTTATTTTTTTCAAACACTCACAATTTTTATGGCCAAGGGTCCCTACCACAAGCAAATTGAACTAGAAGGAGTATAGAATATGTGATTAGCATTAGTGGTTTATTTAAATAATAACTATTAATTGGGTTTTCTTACGAGAAATCAACTTTATTTCTAATGTAATGTAATATTTTCGGTCGATTTCTTTATGAAAAACGTTCATTCCATTCACGTAAATGAATTAGAAACTTGAGGGCATGCTTCTAATATAACAGGAGTTGTTGGAGAATGAGATGAAAACTTGAACCTAACATATAACAATTTCAATTTTTTATTTTGATATTAATCCTTTTTCCAGTATCGAAGCTAATCCATGTTTTTGTTTTTCACTACCAATTATTAGTCTCAACCATGAAAGCAGTGCTTTAGCAAAGGTGAGGAGATATTACAAAAAAATAGTTCAATCATCAATTGCACTACTGAGAATGTTCCCTGTGTATCAATTGTCTATGAAAAAAGCAGAGTGAAGAAACAGAAGCATATGTTTTCCATTTTTAACTTTAAGGTATTTTTGTCCAACCTATTACAAAGTTGATGAGTTTTAAATAATTATGAAACAATGGTAAAGTTTCAACAAGCGGCCTAAAAAGTGGATTTCAAAAACTTATGTGTTGCATGAAGATCATAGGTTAATTAGCACACATTGACATACAAAGAAAATAGAAAATAAGAAAAAACTAGGATTTAACGAAGTTCGACCAAACCTATAGGCAGAAGCATAGTGAGTTTTCCTATATGAATGAGATAAAGAGTACAAGAAATCTCCAATTACAACCCCTTTAATATATTCCATGTGTTTCCTAAATGTACTGGGTCAATGGGTCTCAATATTTACTGGAAATTATATAGGTTTAGGTTTCTCAATCGCCGTTGCACGAGCTTAGCATGGGCTTCAAAACTTCTTGTGCTATCACTCCAACTTACCATTCACTTAAAAAGTGCTATTGCATCAAATTATCACAAGCCTCTAAAACTCCTTGTGTTATAGCACAAATTTAGCATAACACAAATTATCATTAATTTCTCTGTTTTGTTTTGGATTCACTTGAACTTAAGACACAATCAACAAATGTTTCCCTTGACTTGAATTTCTTCATCAACAGGAGCACCATTTCTCTACTTTATTCTTAGCCCTCGCATAGGCTCTACAATGTACTGCACTTACTATTTAGTTCTAGATAATGCCTAAACTTGTTGGCTACGACTGTATTGGACATCATATCAACTGGCTTATCATGTGTAGACAATTTTTTCACATCGACAATCACTTTTGATACAATTTCTCAGATAAAAAGATGTATAACTTTAATATATACTACTCCCATTAGTGGAACATCCGATTCCTTGTGAAATGAATGGCATTTTGTCTATCAAAATGTTAAAGTCTTCTTCTGAGCAAGTCCAAAATCATTTACTGAAATTTGTATCAAATAGTTATTTTCACTACTTTCATAATTTTTACATATTCACCCTCCCTGGTATATAGATAATGCAACAACAGACTGCAAAGTCATTTTTCAGCTGATGACACTACCAGAGAGAATGAAAACATAACCAGTCAAAGATATCCTCTTATCCAAGTCCCCTCATGCATAATTCAAATCAACAATGCCATCTATTGATGCACTCAGCTTGTCTTTATCAAAAGTCAATCTCAAATCTGCAATACCTTTCAAATATCTCAAGATTCACTTCACTGCCTACCAATGCTCTTTATCGATATTCTTTATGTATCTACTCACAATGCTAACAACATGTGAAGTGTCATGTAAAGTGTAAACCATAAACTACATAATGATATTGTCACAACCCCAAAATCACAAAGATTGTGATGGAACCTACCCCAACCCAACCATGGTAGGTAAGTCAAACTCAACGAACACAAACAGCTAAGAAAGAAGGCAAAACAGTATAACATCAATACGAATACTTAATAATATTTTCAAACATCGTCAAATGGAAATAAAACAATACATTAAAGTCCCAAGACTCAGCTATCACAAATACAAGAACGACCTCTAAAACTGAATGTCAAAACTGAATACAAAAATGTCCAAGAAGTAGATAAGACAGAAGGAAAGATGGAAGGAAACTGGGTCGATCTCTGAAGGTAGGAGCTCATCAGAGCTTCGAATAATATCCAGAAGCACGAACTCTAGATATGGGTCCACTCATACTGGGATCTACATCAGAAAGATGCAAAAAAGTAGGAGTGGATACGGTACACTTGTACTCATTAGGCATCATAGGTCGACTGAGCTTGTATAAGATACTATATCGAGTAAAGAATACTAAAATAATCCTGCACGCAGAAAAGCTCCATAAATTCAATATCAATAAATAGTACAATTTATCTCAATTACAACAACAATTCAAATGATAATGCAATGCAATAATATGAGATGATATGCATTGGTTAATGCCTACCGATTTATACCATCCCTAGTCGTGTGTTGCAGGATGGGATACATGGAAGATTTGTGAGATTCATATATCTTGTTCGGACTCGAATCAGAACTAAAATCAATATCAATGACTCAAAATCAAACTGAGACTAATAGTCAGTATCAATGACTCGAACTTGAACCAGGCCAAAATCATGTGTTTCTTTCACAATATTTCTTTCAAATTATTTATCGATCAATTATTTTCATGTACCATGAAATGAATGAATATGCATGAACACGAAAGTGTAAGTAAGCCAAGTACAACAAATATGTCCGAATTTCAAAACCATAACAAATCTATGAACACAGGCCACGAGCCTCAATTTTAAATTAGGAATCTAAGTTCCTTGTTACCCAACATAGTATAAGCTCTAATATGTGCATCACAATAATAATTCATCTCATTTAGTACTCAAATCCATAAATTCACTCAATTCATAGAATGTTTTACGTGATAAGTCCTCACGTAAGCAAAGTTTGAAGAAAGTTAAGCCATAACCTATCTCGAAGACAACCCACAGTCTCTACTTGATCACACACGAGCTTTACCTTTTTGAATACCTTCCAAATGCACCTAATCTATCAATAATAAGTTCTACATATAAACACGAGTCCAATGATACTCATATTGCTATGGTTATAATCTGGGTCAAAAATTCAACACTTAGCCGACAAGAGCAAAACTAAAATTTTATTGAATTATTAATTTATCCAAAGATTAAGGAGTTTAAATATGAAATTTCATCATAGATAGAGTTAAAATTGACCTTGAAATACTCAACTCAAAAAACCATTCATTAGCTTTACCCGGAAAACCGCAAAATTTTAAGTTTAAAAACCAAATTTTAGAGGTAAAATCATAAAATAATCATTAGAAAATGTATAAAATTAGTATAAGAAACTTACCTAATGAAGAAACCACAAATATTCCCTTTAGAATCACTCAAAATTGAGTCCCCAAGCTCCAAAAATGAGTTAAGGAAGAAATGAAATGAGAAAGAAAAAGTCCAACATTTAAGTGACAAGGGTTCCGCATGGGCAAAAATTTTGTTGTCACTGCAACATCGTCGAAGTTGAGAAACTCCCTCAATGGAAGAAATAACTTAGGTGGGCAAGTCCCATTTTTGCGGATGATTTCTCGCCTGCGACTCTGCCAAAAGCTCGCAGTAGCGACGTCACGGTTGTAGAGAATCTCCGCTGGATCGAAAGAAGCCCGCCTACACACACACACCACAGATGACTATTATCTACAGGTGTGGTGTTATAGGTGCGACTAAATGCCCATAGGTGTGGCATCGCAGGTGCAGTTTCCCCAAGACCAGCAGCCAACAAAAACAATAACCAATAAAAATACGCAAAATCAACCCTCAGAATCTACCTAGAAGCCCGTGAAGACAAACCAATTAAATATGCTACTAGACTAGAATCGATATTCTGGACCCAATGAAATTGTCAGATTTACCAACAGAGACTATTAGCAATAAATGTTGATCGAAGTCAGCACTATACTAAAATATCCAACTTTTTAACTAACCAATCAAAACGCATTCGAATGCCTCAAGACCCAAAACAGTGTTGTTAGCCCAAAAATGACATTTTGAAGCTAACAAAAAGGTGATCTTTCAATTGCATAAAAGAAATTATACAAAGTTGTCATAATATTAAATTAAAACCTTTATAAAGACGAGCATACGTTATAAAGTTCTAGTTCAAAAATGTTTCCATTCCTTTGAAATATCGGTTGAAAAGTATCCCAGGTAGTTCTCTAAGCATCGGTTAACCACCTCCCTCACTCTATGTATGAGATTCCAATACGCAAGATAGTAATCCTTCTTTCTAAGAGTCCTTAGTCCTAGTATCCTCGTAGTCCATTAGGAAGAAGGGGAACCACCTGCCATCTCTGTCAAGGTCACATTTTTTATATAACTAAGTCAATCGATACTATAATGAATCTCATGTCCTTTCCTTTTCAGGAACGAGATGGGTTATTTCGACGTGAAAAAAATAAGACTACATGGACTTAAGGATCCTTGGTTGGTCTGGGTTACTTGAAAAGTGGTAGATGTGCATACATAGTTGTGGTTGTTGTGGGGTCTAGACGTGTTTCATATAGCCGATAAGTCAGATTGATAACTGAGAGTCTGGGTTGTATTTGTTGGCTTATTTACACATGTTTTGTCCTGCTTTACTAAGTTCTAGTTAAATGTTCATATTTCATTTATCGGAGATGGTCGATGATCCTAGTAGTTCACTGTAGTTTTGTGTACTAATACTACACTTGCTCTTGTTTTGTTGAGTTCAGGGCATATTTTGGCAGCTGCTGCGCGACCTCAGCTATGACACAATTGTTATCTGAATCTAAGGGTGAGCTACTTATTCCCGGCTGTCATAGATTCATTATTTCTTTCTAGTCTATTGTTTGGACTCAGACTACTTTTCCTTTGGGGTTTCATCCCTATACTCTAGACTTGTTAGATATTTTGGTATACAACTTTTATATTTTAGGGGTATTTTCCACAGGATTATCTATTTAATTCTTTTAGATATGAATTCTTAGTTTTATTCAATGCAACTGGTTTTAGCTGCTTAGTTTTGATAAGTGTTGGCTTGATTACTTGGTTTGCTCACTAGGGTTTTTGATGGGTGCCACTCGCGGCAATTTAGGTCATGACAAAAATGTTATCAGAACCCTAGGTCTGTTGATCTCATCTTACCAAAATGGGTCTAGTAGAGTCTTTCAAAATGGTATGGAGACATCTGTACTTTTCTTCGAGAGGCTACAGGACTTTAGGAAACTATATCTTCATTCTTCCTTTATGTTATAACTACATTCCAATTGGTTTCTGGTGATCCAAATTGGTATCTAACTTCCTTCACTCTTTTATCCGCAGATGGTTAACACTAGGCATAATGGAGGAAGGGAAGCAACTCCAGTACCGATGGCTAGAGGGTGAGAAATGGGAGGGGGAAGAGGAAGAGCAACACCCACCAGGGGTGGAGCTCAGGAAGTGGCTGAGCCAAGGGCGGAAACCCCTCCTCCTCCCTAGGATCTTGTTGAGGAAGAGATTGAGGTTGTTCTTGATCAAGGCATGAAACAATCGCGACCCTTTGTCCCGGCCATTGTAGAACGTGTGTCGCCCAGGGCATAAGAGGTGCATGTTTTCACCCTATGTCATCTAAGGTAATTCAGCAGGGGATGGCCTTTCTGAGCGGGCTGGCAGGTACTGGAGCCACCTCCCACTAGGCCAGTGGATCAGGTTCTGGGCGCTCATCCAGCTATTGCCACAACTCCCAGGATAGATGAAGCATCGGGTACCGATGCGTTCTTTCATATAGTACTAGGCCCTATTATGGCTGGGACCAAGCACGAGCTGTTGACCAAGTTCTTGAAGTTGAAACCTCTATCATTTCATGGTACAGAGAAAGTGGATGCCTTTGAATTTATTCTGGACTGCTATGAAAGGTTGCACAAGTTGGGTATTGTACAAAAGCATGGGGTGGAGTTTGTGACTTTCCAGTTACAGGCTGATGTTAAAAAGTGGTGGAGGGCTCATGTAGAGTGTCGATCTTCATCCTTGCCTCCAATGACTTGGGCTCGGTTTTAAGCCCTATTTTTGGAGAAATATGCGCCTCGCACTCTATGAGGTCACAAGAAGGATGAGTTTTTGTCCCTTGAGCAGGGCAATATGTCTGTTTCAGCTTATGAGGCTAAGTTTCATGCCATGTCTCGTTATGCTACCCATCTATTGGGCACTGAGGAGGAGAGTATTTATCTGTATGTTAAGGTCCTAAATACTGAGTTGAAGATTTTGTTTGTTCATAAGACCTCAGTAGGGAAGAGCTTTAATGAGGTGACTGACTATGTAAAGAAACTGGAAGGGGTCAGACATGTTGGGCAGGCTAAGGTGTTAGCTAAGAAGTCCCAAAATGAGGGTAATTACAGTGGTTCTTACTCTAGAGGTCCCAGACAGCAGGTCTATTTGGCTCATCATATTCAGTCATCCCTACAAGCTTATGCAGGAGGTCGTCCAGGGGTCAATCAACAGTTTTCAACTCCTAAATGCCAGGGGGCTTCTTATACTTCTACTAGCAGGCCTTCTCTTGATCGTAGATGTTTTTATTGTGGTGATTCAAGTTATTTCAAGAGGGAATGCCCTCTCAGATAGACAGGAAATCAGATACACTAGCAGAATAAGACTATGGTTCCAGCAGGTGGAGGTGGTCATGGCAGGGGGCGCCCACAGGGTGGGCGAGAGAATTTTCAGGGAGGCCATAAAAACAAAAGGAGTGGTAATGCGGGAAGGGAAATGGAGCAGCCAGCCAGAGAGGTTTCTCGGAATAATGATATATCCCATTGTTATGACTTCTAGGGAAAATCTGAGGCCAGGCATCAGATGTTATGATAACATGTACAATTCTAGTATGTGACCGGATGGCTTCTATCTTATTTGATCCATATTTCACATATTCATATGTATCAGTTAAATTTGCCTTGGGTTTGGATTTATTTGTGATGTCCTTGATTCCCCTATTCATGTTTCTACCCCAGTTGGGGAGTCTGTAGTAGTAACCTATGTGTATCGTACTTGCTTTGTCGTATTTGTGGGGTTTCAGACTTGAGTAGATTTAGTTATTCTGGATATGATGGGTGTAAATGTTATTTTGGGTATGACTTGGTTGTCTCTGTATCATGTGTGTTAAACTGTAATTCTAAGACAGTAACTCTAGAGATTCCAGGTACGGATAGACTAGACTAGGGAGGTGTGTATAGGCCTAAGCTGACGAATATTATATCCTTTGTTCAGTCTAGGAAGCTAGTGGGGAAAGATTATTCAGCCTTCTTGATTCACTTTTGAGATGTTAGTGTGGAGTCTCCTTTCATTGAATGTGTCCCAGTGGTTTCCGAATTCCAGGAGATATTTCTGGTGGATTTGCTTGGCATGCCTCCGGACAGGGACATTAACTTATGTACAGATTTGGAGCTAAGCACTTGCCCAATATCTATCCCTCCTTATCGTATAGCTCTAGCAAGGTTAAGGAAACTTAAAACTCAGCTTCAGAAACTTCTAAATAAGGGATTTATTCATCTCAGTGCTTTACCTTGGGGTGCTATAGTCTTATTTGTGAAAAAGAAGGATGGTAGTATGAGGATATGTATAGACTACAGGCAACTGAACAAGGTTACCATCCATATCCTTTACCCCTCATAGATGACCTTTTTGATCAGCTGCAGGGTGCTTTCGTGTTTTCTAAAATTGACTTGAGGTCCGAGTATCATCATCTAAAGATTAGGCCTGAGGATATACCTAAGACTGCATTCTGAACTCGGTATGCGCATTATGACTTCCTGGTAATGTTGTTTGGGTTGACTAATGCGCCGACAATATTTATGAGTTTGATGAATGGTGTCTTCAAGTCGTTCCTAGTCTCCTTCGTGATTGTATTTTTAGATGGTATATTGATTTACCCCAATAGTAAGAAGCATCATGCAGAGCATCTTCGCATTGTTCTGGGGATATTGAGGCACCAGAAATTGTATGCTATGTTTTCAAAGTGTGAATTTTGGTTGTCTTTAGTTGCTTCTTAGGGCACGTGGTTTCAGAAAAGGGAGTGATGGTGGATCCCCAAAAGATCGAGGAATTTAATAGTTGGGTCCATCCTAGCTCTGTGACTGAGGTTAGAAGTTTTGTGAGGCTTGTGGGTTATTATCGCAGATTTGTCAAAAACTTTGCTTTCATTACTACTCACTTTACAAGGTTGACTTAGAAGGAGGTAACTTTTGTTTGGTTTGACAAGTGTGAGGAGACACTTCTGACTACAACTCCTATCTTATCATTGTCAGTTGAATGTAAGGATTTCATTGTATTTTGTGATGCTTCCATTCGGGTTTGGTTATTGTATTGATGCATGGCGGGAATGTTATACCATATGCTTCAATGCAATTGAAGCCCCATGAGAAGAACTACCCAACCCACGACTTGGAGTTGGCAGCGGTGGTCTTTGCACTAATGATCTGGAGATACTACCTCTATGGTGTCAAGTGTGAAGTGTTCACAGACCATCGCAGCCTACAACATGTGTTTACACAGAAGGATTTGAATTTGAGATAGAGGAGGTCGATGGAGTTGTTGAAGGATTATGACATGACCATCCAGTATCACCAGGGTAAGGCCAATATAGTGGCAGACGCATTGAGACAAAAAGCGGTTAGCATGGGCAGTTTGGCTTATTTAGAGGTGTCCAAACGACCCTTGGCTAGGGAGATTCGAGCTCTAGAATCAAAGTTTATGAAGTTGAGCATCTCAAAAAAGGGTGGAGTGTTGGCCAGTATTGAGGTTAAGCCCACATTTCTGGAGAAAATCAAGGCCAAACAGTTTCAAGATGTACAATTGAACAAGCTTCGTAACAAAATGGTATTTGGAGAGGCCCGGGATGCCACACTGGACGCTGGTGGGGTGTTATAATTTACAAGGCAAAATTGTATCCCTCGGGTTGATGACATAATACAGAATGTGTTGATAGAAGCCAATGGTTCATGATAGTCGATTCATCCGGGCGTAACCAAAATGTATCGAGATTTGGGGAAACTTTATTGGTGGCCTGGGATAAAATAAGACATAGAATATTATTTGTCCAAGTGTCAAAATTGTCAGTAGATGAAGTATGAACACCAAAGGTGTAATGACCCTTCCGGTTATTTCCACGTATACGTTTTTCTTGAACCATTAGAGCTTGTTGTAGCGGAACCAAGCCATTTAAGGCTCGTCAGGACGAGTATTTCGGTGTCGGGCCCATTTGTTTAGTCGCATTATAAGTTTTGAAGTCAAGCAAATCGACAAAAGTTATCATAAGTTCTTTAACAAATTTCCTGAACTTTGGGTAAAATGTGTCTGGGCTTTTCTCCCAATATATAAAGAGTTAGAAGTCCCCCGAAATACCAAATCGAAGGTCTACGAGTATAGTTTCCTACGCACAAAACCTCACGTCCAACTGATCTCGGAGTAAAAAGTTATGACTGTTTTACCGCGGACTGTCTGGCAGAAAACGGGTTGCGAACCGGGTCGCGAATCGGGTCGGGTTAAACTCGATTTAAGCCTCAACTTCGCGTTTTAAAACGCCATTTAATTTCCGAAGCAGTGATGAAACATAAGGGAGGATCCCGAGAGAATTCTTGAGTATCAAAATCGTGCGTTGGTGAATTACGAGCCTAGGCTTAAGAATTTTATTAGCATCGCGCGTGTATTTGAAAATGTTTTATTTAAAAGTTGAATTTGGTAAAAATTATATTATTATTGCCTTTTCAAAATATTTTAAAGGTTTATGAAGAATATTTTGTTACGTTATAATTGTATATGTATTTATTTTATAAGGTTTTTATACATTGTAATATTTAACGGAGATAGTAAATTTAGTTATGTTAAAAGTTATTATTATAATATAGTAGGTTTTATTCGAAATAATTTTCTATGAATTATGGTATATTTAAAAAGTTATATTTATTTTACCACGAATTTATGCAATACCCGAATACTTACATAACGGGGCGAATTGGTTGCCACCTCCACTTCCACGTGGAAGTGGAGGCATTGTACAACAAAGTTAGGCAGCATATGATTAGTGGCATGCATAAATTGTATTTAAGTTAGCCATCCATTTGACTTTGCTGGAGTGGTTATAAATATGTATTACTATGCAGTTTTAACTCAATTTTATTACACAATACATGAAAACAATAATTTTAAGTTGCTGCATGAACATTGCTATAAAGACATAGCTGCTGCATAGCGTTACTTCTTACGCTTAGAGGATTTGATGTGGGAAATAAATTATTTAATATGATATTTGACTATTGAAAAGAAATCGGCTATCTACGTCAAGTTATTCAAGCCCAAATCCGATTCCGATTTAGTTTTGGATTTTCTCGAAGTGGTTTGAGCTTGGACATCGTTGTTCTAGCAGCTTGTCATCTGACGACAGGTAGGTTACGGTTTATTTTCCCTAGACTCCGTATATATAAAATAAAATTGTATTAATGGGCATCCTTGGGTTGGTTTATTAGGTTGGTACCACAGACCTCGACCGCTTTATTCATGACCGCCTACTTTTGTTCCTCCGTTGTTTGTAGTATTTGCTGGTATATTTTATTTACCCTTGTGGTCCTGTGAGGCCTTGTTGACTCTGGAACATAGAAGGGTGGGATTTTGGGAATGTCCGCGAGTCCCGGGCATAGAATTATCCTTCTAGGCTGGTTATGCTTGCTGAGTAGCTGTGGGCCTGTACAGGGTCGATAGGTTGATTGTGAGCTGCGGGGCAGCTATTGTGTGTGATCATACCATTTCCATGCATATAAAGAAGTTTTATCCATGTTTTACTGTGGTTTTGGCTTCGGGCCTACTGGCACTGTTTTCTAAACCTTGCATGGCCCGGGGGGGCCATTTTTTATGGAAATGATTTGGAAATGGTTGATTGACTTGTGAGTATTCTTGGTACAAGAAAGTAAATTAGTTTTAAATCATGCAGTTTTACGATTAACCAGAACTCGCAAGGGCCGGAGTGCAGTGTGATTTTCTGTTCTTGAGATGATTGTTTAGCCTCGTCGGACTGGAGCACGCTGAGATGACTTTCTATCTCGTTTAGACCCGTTATGCCCGGCACCCTTGGAGGGGTTTTTGAGACATTTTCCTACTACTTTAGTCCTTGACAGGGTCTGGGCATTGCATATTCGAGACTGGGTCTCTATCTTGATACCGGACTTGCTTCCGGACGACATGTTTGATACTGAGTTTTAGTATGGGGTCTGGGACCTCCATGGACCTTGCTATCCGGGCCAGGGGCTACGGGCTGCGTGTGCCGGAGGAGGGGTACACGGTGGAGTAGAGGTATACGGGCAGAGTCCTTCCATGGAACCTACCTGCTGGGCCGGATCGGCGCCGGAGGAGGTACATACAGAGATACCATTTCACT